>UZAN01039496.1:124796-150605 GCA_900618425.1 Echinostoma caproni
AATGTCAAGGAAATTTAGTGTGTTGTTCGATTCAGGTTCCATTGTGAAGTGTATATTTGGATGTAGTCTGTTGAGTTCATCCATAATTGCCGTAGCTTCTTCTGTTATAACCAGGGTGTCGTCGACGTACAGGATAGTGCGCTCCAGAATATTAGTTCCTTTTTTTCCAGATGTGCCATGAACAAGTCTGCCAAGACTGGGCCTAGC
The DNA here is from genome assembly GCA_900618425.1 of Echinostoma caproni. NCBI lineage: Eukaryota > Metazoa > Platyhelminthes > Trematoda > Plagiorchiida > Echinostomatidae > Echinostoma > Echinostoma caproni. The sequence continues at coordinate 125,004 of UZAN01039496.1, forward strand.
GGGCTGCCTATAGCGACATCCCATCTAGTCCCTTACCACTGTAATACTGTGTGTTTAAGCTGTGTTTAGGAAAAGCCTAAGAATTCCATTTCCCTAATCACCGCGACTACTCCCTCCATGAATATTCCACTGCAATTTGGTGACACAAAAATAATGAATTTGGGGAATGGATAGAGTGTTAAATGTGTCTCCCTTACAGAGGAGGGGAAACAATTTATTTCTCACAGATCGAAAGGCTTTTTGTTTAAGAAAACAACTGTAAAATGTAAACGTAGTGGTAAAAATTGTAATATATTACAAACATGCATTTCCAGAATGAGGCCTATGTAAATTACACGTTTGTGGAAGTCAATGGGTTTTCCTAAGTCTTGTTGTTTTGATAGAGGAATAAAAATACGAACAAAATGATGTACGGAGAAAGGAGTGATTTGCCCCGGATTTTCGGATAATGTTATTGTATTTGTTGTGATTTCAACATACAGACATGCGGTAAACTGTCTGAGCTGGTTGGGTTGTGTGTTGATTCTGTGGCCATTCAATGAGGTCGCCTGTTCAAATGATAAGGTCATCATCATCCTGTGGTCCTGAGCTCGAAGGTCATGACCGCTGTGAGTGATTTGCATTTATGTGTCACTTGATAGCCTTGGAGTAAATGCAACTCGCTTGCTAAAATTCAAAGCCCTCCCCCATTGTATTATTAATAACTGAAAATGAGTAGCTGATTGATATTATTATCTTCAGCTCCCGGTTTTTGAAGACTGCCTTCAAAACGCAGTCATTCGGTACAAAAAGAAGGTATTAATTGAACGGAAAAAATGAGGCTCATGAGAAGTCACATCCTGCTAGTTACAGATGATTCGTGACTGGACTGGGTTCATTTTCTTCCTCACTTACTAAGCAACAGTAGGTTTGTATGGGTATTGTTAACAGATCTTTCAATAGACGTTTTAGTGATAGCTGGATACTAGAAAGAATCTGTTGTCTGTTTTACATTCAAGTAAATCTCTGATATAGTTAACAAATCTTGGTTAACTTCATTGGCTAAACATTTCCAAATCTATCATCTAAAGCAGAGAAGAAAACATACATATCCAATTCAGAACCTGGAATGTGTCTGTAACGATGATTTATTGGTAGAGTCTTCAATAGACGTAATCACATAGTAAATCAGCAACCTACAACGTTCGGACCCTACCACCCTTCTCGAGAATCACAAAAGGTTTTCAGTACGACTATTGTGATGTTGAGTGCTTTTAGGACATTTTGTGCAGTTTCCGCGACCATTTGTCATTGGAAAAACTAAAAGCGTTTGGTCATGGCAGCAAAGTGCCGTCTGGATGCGTCGACTGAGGCCAAACGGTGGAGCTCAAACTATTCAAACTGGACATACCGGATAAAGAAAGAAGATACTTAAGTGCCGTTTAATATTGAAGATTATCATTACACATGGAACATCTTCCTGATTTCAGGCTATCGAAAGTAAACTACACCTGATGATTTGGTGCTTTACAGCAGTGTCTGTTCTCTGCGTCAGATATGCCATTGCTGTCCTGCACAGATCTCGCTGTCCCCCTGCACATAAGTCACGGTAGCCAAGATGGAGTCCATAACTAGAGGACCTAGTAACCAATATCGAAGGAGAATATGAGACCATTGGGGTCAAAATCAACTCTGTTAATAACTTCGTTGAACAGTGGGGCATTTTCCGAACGGGGGAAAGAAATGAAGGGTTTTATCTGAAAAAATAGTGTGATAGACCGACAGAAACCAGTATTTAATGGTACGATCGCTTGCCACTGCACGTGTAAGGCGTAGTATGCCCCCAAAGGGAAGGTGAAAAACAGAAGCATAAATATTCGACCAAGCCACTGGTGGTCGTACGTGATTCATCATTCACCGTGTAACGTGTATGTTTTTAGGAGGAAACGAATTGGCAAAACAAAGTCTCAAAAATTTGTAAACAAATTAGGTATATGTGACTAAAATTAATTCAGCCAAATATACCAGATTGGTCCTCAGAAAGATTGGGAAAAGATGAAACCAACACACATTTTCGCTCGCAATCAGATTGGCAATTATGGAACGAATAAGGAAAATACCTGAGAGCCACATCGCGTTGAGTCCATATACGTAATAACAAAATCACTTTTAATTGGACAACGCTATCGAACCTGTTTGCAGTTGTTGGGTCTTTGCAACTCCATGGTTGTGTCTCAAAACTATACTTTCTGAAGAAAGGGCTAGAAGTAAACACGGAAAACTGGAAGGATATATCCACATGCTACTTGGCACACATCCAATTACCTAATCAATACCATTCACCATTCCCCCGGAGATGGAATGCGATCGATAAATTGAAAGATTTGCCACCAAATAAAAACACATCTGCACTGTGACTTAAATTTAGAAACGAACGGAACAGAGCATAAATTCAGTTTACTGTCCGCTTCCTACCCATGCAAACCATTGAAATCATCAGCGTATTATCGCACAAACATGGGTGCATTATTCTGTTAACCGCCATTGTCACTACAGGCAACGCATCTGTCACCATAATGTACCCAATTTCTATATTTATTTTTTCTACGTCAAGCTATCATTCCATCCATTATTCGGTCAGTTTCTATGAAAACATTGAAACTGCGTCAATCGTTTATTCACTGACATGGCAAGCGACTGATATGCATAGAAAAAATCTGAAACATTGCGCCTTGCAATGTGACACCATTGAATCCATATTTTTATCGCTTGCAAGCCTTCGTTGGAAAATTTTCTTTTAGCATAGATTATAAACAGAACTGGGACAGATAAATACTCATTTGCCTACTGCATGAAGAACTTAATTATGGATTACTGAGCTTCGGGCAGTGGCTGGAGACCCACATTACAAAAATGGATGATGAACGGACGATTGAAGTCTACTAACTTAAGCATCGATAAATTCTATGAATTATGCATAAAACCCGTTCAAAACCGTGATTTCTTGAGTTTTCTCAATTGAAACAGAAGGGGGAAATCAAATCTTAGTCGTATGCCCTAAATGAGCTGTACAATTCAGATACTCCTGTTATGATCTTTCCCCTTTGCTCACCTCTCGATGAAATTTGAAGGTCATAAATATTAGCCTTCAGTAGTTTATTCACCAATAAGCTATCAGGTTTAGTAGAATGGCAATTGCATTTGAAATAGAATTGAGTGACGCCTGAAATTTCAATTTATCTACCAAACGAATAGTGGTACATTTCGCTTCATGGTAAATATTTGGAGAGCAGCGCGAGGATTCATTGTGGTGGGAGGTCGTCGCTATCGAACCACCGATTCAGATCCTAGCAGCAATACTTCAAGTTACGGATCCATTTTGTATGTCCTCGCGATGTCACATACGGCTTTACTATGAATTTCAAGGCATATGAAAAGTTACTGATGGGTAGAGAAACTTAAACTATACAGTAGATAAGTAAAAACACAAAATAATATATTGTAGAACTTTGAAAGGGTCGTCCTTAATTCAGAATTCAATCACTATTGTTCTGCACCTAAACAGGATAGCAGAGAAAAACACGGGATCTACTGCGAGCTTGAAACCTAATTGAATGATCACGGTAGTCTGTCTATAGGCTGTAATCAATAGCCATATATTTCGAAAACGTATACGTAGACATGTGTGTATGAATGAAGAAAAACTAGGAACCCAGAGCGATGCGCAAGTTAGTATTAGCAGAGCCGATTTGCAACTGTTGTTGTTGAACTAGTTTTCGGACGGTGACCGTTGATGAAATCACATAACCAACTGGACAATATCAGTTTCTACGGGTAATGGAGCACGACCTAATACCAAAGCCTTTATGGAATTGCTTAAATCCCTTTCTATCGACCGAAAATGAAACAACTTGGGGTGAGGGTGTCACTCTTTACCCTCTCTCACACTGGTTACGTAACAATAACAATATATGCATGATAAAAGTCATGAGGTATACTCGATCGTCTTTTATTTTTGTTGTTGTTTTTTATTATTGCCATGGAGAGAAAATTATGCTCCTGAAAAAGCAGTACACAAGGTTGGTGAACTATGACCTTCGAAGTGGTCTCCATCCGGATTTAAGCCGAACAGAAGATTTGATCTTGATCCCAATTGACAATTTCTGAAACAAACTATTTCACCTATGCATAGGATAGTGATAACGGTTAACTAATCTATGAGCAACATCTTACCCACATTAATAGTTGGATTAATAGTTGTTAATTTTAATGTCTGTAAAGCCATCGAAATAATATTTTTATTGATGCCATTAGCCTCAAGCAGTGTTCTGTCCATCGGTCTTCTGAAACTGCGATTAGTCTTTCAAGGCAGTTTTTATAACAAAACTTATAGTTGCGGAGGGCGTCTTAAGGTTGTTTCGGCGATTCCTTTTATTTCCATTTATCTGAAATAAGTTGATCAAGGCGCAGTTGAAAAGACATCACAGAGAGCAACGCTATCAATCCAACGGAAATCGGTAGCTTTTGATTTTGATAACACTAAACAATAATTCAGAGTAGTTAGGGCCTTTAATGCGTACTGTTTGAATACACATTTTTGTAAATTTCTGTTGATGGTGATGAATTCTGTATTGTGATTTAAAAATGTATTCACAAAAGAGGTACAGTTCTATTGTCTGCAATCATTCCGAAAAAATTACTACACAGTGTAGATAGCCACTTAGGCAATAAAATGGAAACCGTTATGACAGTGCTGTGAAATGCCGACAATGAGAGGGAGGAGGCAGTCAACGGGGCCATAGCATGAATACTAAATAAATTCCATTTCGCCTGTTCGCTGAGCTTCATCAGCCGAGGTGAAATCGTCGGTGCTTGTAAAGTGGAATTCAGTTCACCCGAGCTAAGAGAACTGGTTTTCAATACTTTGTCAACACTGAATAAACGTTGATTCGAATCAGGAGATTAAAATAAAATAAACAAAAATGTGGCAAAGATTATCTGAAAAAACCTACTCTTGGAGCGAATTTACTATGTTCTCATTTATAAACGACCTCAGAGGGTTTACCTGTCATGTGGGTTCAATTTATAGCAAACAAGACACAGAAGATATAAGTTGCATGGCTAATCGAATCTATTGGCAGCGATACGTTTGCTTCACGTTTAAAACGAACTAACCCATCCATTCATTCATCAACAGATATATTTTGGATTGGAATTATCAAACTTGCCAAAGAAAATTGTCCTTGTGCACAACTATTTCAATTTTCATAAATCTAGGCAAGTATTACGAAGTTCGTCATTAAAAGAATAGTCTGATCCGTTGCCGGATGGTAAGGTGAGTGGGTTCTCAAGTTTGACCTCTACTGGAGTAGATGAATTCCCACTGCTGGTCAGAGACAAACAAGCCCAAACAACTTTCAAATGCTTTCTAGTTTTTCAGTCTAAGCCTCAAACGCCCAGCGCACGAAGAGATTTACTTCATAGCCAAATTGAATACTCTGTCATTTTCATGTATCGTTCCTTAATCATCAATGTTTTGAAAACACCCCAATATGAAACCCGATTTTCTGTCAATCTTTGCCTTTTTAAAGTAATCGCATCACCAAATTGTGGTAAGAGAATCTCAGAGAATGGTTTGGAAAGCACGTTTTGTTGTGCTTATATTCAACAGTTAACAGTCACGTGAAATTCAGTTTGCTCCCATCAACTTGAGTTTTACCATCACTTGCTAATAAAAGTAACTATTCTCACTTTAGTAAACTCCAATGTGTATCTACTCTCTCATTTGATGTGCAGATTCGTGTCTGAGCCATCCGACATGTCAACCCATCATTCATTCCGGTTGATCCAAAGACGCACAGAAAACTGTGGGCAACAAAATGTGAAAACCAGATGGAACTTGTAACCACGAAACAGCATGGTGGATCAGGAGAAGTCAATCTATTCCACATTCTTTATCCACTGGTCGCGGCAATGGAGTCTAGTGGAAACAATATCCATCGATTGAGAGACATTGAGACTTTGTGCAATTAGAACGTCATTTGTTTTGATTCCGTTCAACCTTGTTGGGGATATCAGACTGCCTTTCTGTTCGCCCTACGACTCAATATTTTTATGAATGGTAACAACTTCCAAGAAAATTATATTTTTTATGCAATAATATATTCAATTTAGATGCAATTAAAATTGCTATTGAACTAATATTTGCTAGTTTTCTACTAAATTTTTAAATAATTTTCAGAAAAGGAATGCGCCATGTTTTAGTTATGCAAGCTCTGTTTCACTGTTGCTCCAGCCAAAGAATTTCTTCCTCGGGGTATGTAATGCTTGTTTTGTTTTCCGCCAAACCACGGAACAGCTCAGAATTCCTCCCGTGTTTGTAAATAATTGACAAAATCTAGCCGTGGTGGTGTGCCAGTAATAAGGCGTCTTCTTCTTCTCCTGGTTTCAGGTTCGAACCGTAGTATCGCAAACGCATCTGTTGTAATTTCACAGCATAGTCTTAGGTCGCTACGGAAAGTTCTACAAATGCCTGAGCAACGTCTGCCACATTATGCACTATCCGCAGACATCGGTCCAAGCTGGAAGAAAGAGCGGGATGGACAGGTTATGACGTGGCGCAGAGGGTTAAAGAGATTCTGCTCGGATCTGGCTTCCGTTGGGGTTTCCCGGCTCTCCGGCCGGGGCCTAAAAGATTCCCATTGAACCTGGCTGGAGACACTGTAGGATTTGGCATCGAACTGAAGTCAGTGGCGTGAATGCATCTTCTCCTGTGTGCCAAATTAAACAAAAAACAAAAAACACAACTGCATGCAGTAAACAAACAAAAAATTGTTATTCCCTCAAGCTGACTGTTTCGTTTATCCCGCTTTTGTACCCATATTTTTTCCTTAACCCATGGTTAATTTATGCGCCGTATCTGTAAAGATTGGAGTTATATATATATATATATATATATATATATATATATATATATATATCATTGAATCTAAGCATGGCTATTAGGTCGAATAAATGCCAGCTTGAGCGTTTTTTTACTGCGGAGTCAGGGCAATAACTTGCTCAAAGTCCCACAATGGCACACTGAATCATTTCGTGTGCCTACTTCACGGCACGAAAAATGAACGGACCTGTTAAGGAATACAAACACACTACATTCTTGCCAGAGATGAGTCGTTTCGGTACTTTTCTAACTTAAAAAAGATCAGTACAAGGGCCAACAAACATTTAAAACAATAACAATTAATTTCAGTAAACAGATTAAACTATCCAGAGATGTTTGTAATAAACATCATCACGCTGAAAGCAAAATAAACAACACAAGAGTGAAAATGATCTGATTTTGCAAGAATCACAAAGAATCAAATGCAATTGTACTAGTCCGTAGAGGAGTTTTATTTCTATCCCACTGTTCTTTGAGTTGGTGATTCACTGAATGCTTGTCTGTCTGCCATGTTCAACCGATTGCAATAGAAAACATGGCAGGCCTGCTTATTTCGCCGGAGAGAATTATGAAGCCAACGAATAAGCAAAAACATTTTGATTTGTTTTCAAACAAACCCTCGCGATGGATAACCCGTCTATGTGCAAATGAGTCAATGCTGAAATTGAGTCATGCATCAGAAGTGGAAAGATTGCTAAGATGGTACATAGAAAATGTAAAGTTATGACCTCTAGGCGCGATCATGCCTTCAAGCGGATAAGTACAAAGTGGTATGATCACAAACGGATTTCTGCTAAATAACCAAGTAAGGACATTGAAATGTAAATTTCCGACAAAACGCTCGTTGTCATTGCGCAAAAACCACATTTTGTTAAAGTAGACAGACATCGTTCATCGGAAATGTTTTCTTTGATTAATGCATAGTCATGCAAGTGAAAGGTATTATACCAAGACTGGTTCACCTTCTGTCTCTTTTAATACATCCGAGTTGTTTTGCATTCAACCATGTCAAATCTTCTTCTCAGACGAGGAAAGCGTCTGTTGAATTCAGTCCGTTCAGTGCAATTGTGGGCATCGCAGCTGTGCGCAGTATCTCAGGTTGCTTTGTGATGAATCGAACAAGTGTGGATTACTTTAGAAACCCAGCGGTACACTAAAACCGCCTTAGAAACTTAAATGTGTCTGTCTGTTCATGAAGCTTGAAGCAGTATGTGATACCGATAACCTGCGCAAACATCTAATAGGAAATATGAAATCGTGCAAGCCATGTTTCGTCAATTTCACCAAGATGATTTTCAAAAGCAGTGGTCTTTTGTTCAGAAGCTCAGATTTATTTTTTGTTCTATTTTCCCCAGTAATCACCAACCGTATTAGATAGTTCGTCCAGCAAACCATGAGCTATGTACACATGTAGCATTACTACCTCCGACATCTTGTTGCGCGAAATCGGAAAGCCACTACTTCAATTTTGTCTACCTTTTAGATGTTCAAAGAAACAATGGGGGAATATTCTGCCAGATAAACAAAGCTTTAAGTTGACTGGACTCCGGAGTTGATAAACCACAATAAACTAAGATATTTCTTTTCTCAACAGTATGTTTCTAGTTGTGTATCGCAAACGTCAAAACACCAAACCATAATACATGCAAATTTCAATTCTTGCTGAGTTTATTTTTAGTCAACCGCGTCTGAAATCTTATCGGCAAGATTTCGCGCTACAGGCCACCAAAAGTTATGAACGTGACACCCGCTATCTGATTGAGTAGATGTAGGGCAAGTGCTTATAATGAGCGCACCGAATTCTATTTAAGGATTTTATTGTCCCATTGGACGACACATATGGCCCTGGTATTGAAGAAAAATATTATAGTTCTCTATCCCTAAACTGCATGAAACAAACACACTATTGGATTGGTCACTGGCCTCCAAAGTTCTTACCATCCTTCATAATGCTATTATTTCCGAATATCGCGATGAAGTAAAATAGACAATATAGTGAAACATTTTGAGTCTGGACACACCTGATTAGTTCAAATTTACGTTGCACACTGCGACACCGACTTTGCTAAAAACCTAAACTAGCAAATCAATAACAGATTGAAACCCAGCACATTTAAAGAACAAAATTGAAAAACAGCAACGTTTTGTACCTTTTAGTTTTTACTCTCTATTACGATATGAAAAGTTTATTCGGTATCGTTTGAATAGACTGAAATCGTCAAAAACGATTGATATGTCATGGAATATCTGAATATCTGGATAAATCGTGCACAAAATTTGCGTGAAACACACGATCCAACTAAACTTCTAGTCCTCGATTTATAGTCATGCAATAATACTTTCCTAGTTTAGATGCTTTCCAGCGACCCACATTGCATAACGAAAATCAATAACTTGCAAAATCAACCCAGTTCAGCATTAGAGCTAACAGTCAATCACTGAACGTTTCACATCACGGATGTGTTCCAATANGCTCTCGGGAAGAAACATAACTTTTATTTTCCAGTTAATCACGAGGTATCGAAACTGAAACATTCGCTGGTCTGTCGGATTTGAAGGTAATCGACCGCTCGACTTGACCATCCACAGCCAAGGTCACCTAGTCAGGCAAACCTCCAGATGGTTAAATATAGCATATCATACAGTTCGCCCAAACGTGTTTACGTGGGCGAAATCAATGAATATTTTTCAATGCACGTGTTCCACTTATTAGTCCGTACGATGCTAAATGTTCTTGAAATTGTGTTAAATATTAGGACCTCATTGTTTGTATTACGGAATGTTGAGTAACCGGAGATTGTTCTAAACATCAGCTGAGGGGGAGAGAGATTATTTTCGCAATAAACTTCACACCTCTGGAACTGATCAACTGAAAGCAAGCTGCAATAAATGAACTGAACCAAGTACCTAACTTCATAAAAACAGCCATTTTCGACTTCCTGTTTAATCATTGAAGTATAAACAGTTCCGTTATTTGGTCGACTGGTCGTGTACATCGACTAGATCCGTATAGCAAAATGGATAAGGTTGTCTGTACGAAAGCTGCAGCCCCATCTCCAGTGAACAATGAAGTGGATATCGAAACTTGCTCCATATTCTTGTTTGAAATAGGGTTGTGTGAATTCCTCGTTAGTATTTCATCATTATGGGGGTCTGTGAAATATTGAAGCCTCGTTGGAAAAGAGCTTAGTGGAGAAAATCTTTCATTCTTTGACCGCGACCTCCTTCCTTGGATTTTAACAAAATTACTTTCTCAAGGTCATTTCTTCTTTATCGTTTACTACCTAATATCGCACATTTACATCACACTGTTAGACAAGACAATTTAGGCTAAACTAATAAACAAGATCTAAAGTTGTCGGATAATATATGGGAACAAAATCGAACTGTTATCTCTTAGTCCAGATTTTCGTGATGATCATAAACCGCTTTGTATTAGAGTCACGGGAACGGATCGAGGTAAATATGTATCTCTCGGGGGAATTTGACAGCATAACTAGCTAAGATCGGGAACCCAGTGGAACAGGAGGAGTGGTACGGGCAAGGTTTTTGACTCGCAAGATATGAAGCCATTGTGGGCCATAAGACGTTAAAGGAACGAGGAGTAATACCGTAAAGTCTACTGCTCACGGCTGTCATATATGTGCTTCATTCAACCTCTCTATCTTTGCATATTCCAGCTAAATAAATAAATAATGCACTCAACTCTTTACGATTGCTTTAGAGGATTTTGAAGTACACACTTTTAACATAAAAAACTTATCAACAAAATATTTGATCGGTTTTCCCATAAAAGCGTAGTAACCAAGCATATGACACGAAATCTTAGATTGCTGATCTTAATTACGGCATTTGCGTGCCCAATAATACCAAGTACCTGAATTGATGTAAAGCAAATATCCTACATCAGGTTCTTTTGTATCGAATACTGGTTGAGTATAAATATCAAGGCATATGCAAAGACTACTTATTGGTGCTAGGTGAATTTAGAATTTAAGTGAGCTGGGTCAAATGTTTCGATTGATAATAATGTATATATGCCTACAACGAAGTAGAAAACGTATCAAACCTACATATACATCTGCTTTCTGATCTGATGGTTTCACCTTCTGATTTGGTTATAGCACCATGTATAAACGAGGGTTGCTAGGCGGATAAGAAACAATATAAATACCTACTGATAAATTACTTTGTTGGTGAGTCTATGAAGACTCGACTGGTCCCGGCATGGACCAATCTACCGAATAATCCGGCAAGATTTAAAAAGTTAGAGTTCGTGGTTGAAGACGAGTAAGCGGCAAAATGTGCGTACAGCTGATGACTCCCAAACAACGTTAAACAGCTTTCCGGAGTTTGTTGTCACACATAAATGAAAGACAGATGTATCATATTTATTTGATCCACGCTTCATCTCCGAATGGTCTATCGGATTATCATGGCATTTCGCTTTCATGTCCCGTTTGAGATGAGCGTTTCGCTATACGTATTCACTTTGCACCGAGTAACTTATTATTCAGACCATCAGTTTGGTTGTCAAGGAAGAAGTGGACTGGCTGTCTGCCTGTGAAATTTCCAAATAGCTTTTCAGTAGATCCGACAGATTGGCATACAAGGCATCATCTACAGCATTCGAAACAGCAGAAGAGTTCTTAAAACCCTCCAATTTCTCAATTGATTTGTGGTCTACACAACAAATTTCGATTGAATCAGGTTTTTTAATAGTTCATTCTTGATACTAGACGCGTTTAGCAATAATTTGCTTCCATTAGGACCCTTAAAAATGGATTGTTATAAAAATTAGCAAAATATGAATACATTAAGATACAAAACTGTTTTATTTGGCTCCTTGCATCACATTATATTATATTACCACTTGTATTGGTCTATATATTTATACTCTGATCAGTCGACCGTATTGAAGAATGAAGTACTATATCTACGTTTTGCAGCTTTGTATCAGATGTCTTTAAAGTGCTAAATGATAAAAATAAATAAATAAAAATGTACGAGGAATGTTTTTAAAAGGAACTTTGCGTATTTTTCGATTTCTCTTACTTTCTCTACTGCAAAAATTGCATTAGCCACTAGACAATAACGACAGTGACCGAATTCTCAAACAGCAGTTCGTGATATGGGCACGGATAATTTGACTTCATTGCTACGATAGCGAAAGGCCCAGTAGGAAAAAGGTGCGAAGAATCCTCGTCCTCAAATGCACTTGTAAAGCTCCCCACTTGGCGAAGTCCGTGTTAGAGATAAGGGAAGGAAAAAAAGATTATATAAGAACAAAATCCTTGAGAACTGATTTAACCAATTGTGATATGGAGGTTCTAATGAGCTACTCTAGTGCAGATTGGAGGAAATTATTTGCTATGCAATTACATGATCAGGGGTGGATCCATGAGGCAAAGAAGAACGAATAAGGTAAAAGATAAGTACCCGTCACTTGATTGCAAGTATCACATTATCAGTTTTTCATGCTATTGTGTAATAACATTTTTCAGACGATTGCATCGTNTTAACTCTATAGAGGAACACATTGAATTGCGAGTAAGCAACCCGGATTTCATTTGATCCACAAAACTCTGTGAATAAAACAATAAAACAGCAAAGAGGTTTAATTACGTTGGTCTGTGCTCATATCAATCCCGCTCAGTAATCAATACCATTCAGCGTCATTCAAAATAAAGTCCAACATTTGAAAAGCAACAACAGTTTTTAGGGTAAAAGTCGAATTTCGTCAATGGTGACTGAAACATAACATCACGGCGGTCTCGGTGGTGGCTGTAAAGAATTTGTTACTTCCTTTGCTTTATTGCAGGAGCCAATTTATGGAGATCATCCATCAGTGGATCAAGTACCAAATGATGAGCTCAAAGCTGATTGATTTGACTGGTCTTGCTGTTTTCTATTTCATTTCAAATCGGGCCTGGTCGGAATCTTTATGCTAGATTTAGAGGGTCACAAAACCAATGAAAAGAAATTCGTGCTTCATGATTTGGAAATTTTCGAACGATTGTTCGATAAAACCGATTATTTCATGTATTATGAGTTTGAATACAAGCGAATTATTGGGTTTAACTGATTTTATGAACATCTCTAAAATGTGGTTGAAAAATATCATGTTTACCTTCTGTATGAATAAGAGAATCAAAGGAAATTTGTAGACAACATAATCACTGGGAAAGAGAGTATCAGCGAAGGATTTTCATTGATAAAAGCGCTGTGTATTAGTGATTTTCATAGTCCGAAGCCTCAAATAATAACTCATACATTCGATAGATTCTATGTTCCATTCGTAGCCGCACATGTGTCTCTTTGCGAACTGGGGTCTAAAAAACAAAATACCTAACCGTCTACAATGCAATTAAGCTCAGTAGATTAAAGTGGCTCAATACAAGTCCTTATGAACACCACGGACATTTGTTTACTTGCTTCCGTTCACTTTGTCCTACTATTGGCTGTATTTGTCGCGTAGTTATAGCACTATTACGCAGATATGCCGTAACGCAGTTCAACAGTAAACTTTAAAGTAAATATGCCTTTTGTTCAAAAAATACGTTGCACTAAGTGCATACGGCCCATCAAAGGAAACCCATGTTTATCGTGACAATTTAAGGTCAAATTTACCGAACAATTTCCAGCAGATATATAATCAAAAGGTGCTAAACGGTTACCAATAAAAGTCGAAAAGATCGATGATAAGACACGGGTCCATTTTTATGAGATTTTTCCGCCTACGATTGTCTGATGGATGCGACGGTTGTTGGTTAGGCTCACTTTGACCCATGTAACTTAACGAGTGTTCAAAGTCCTGTATTGAATAAATAAAACTACCAGCTCATGAACATATCTTAGTTTATTTATTTGGATATGTTGATTAACTTTGCAATTACTCGAAATGATACGGACCAGAGGTACAGTGTTTACTTTCCTCGAAATTCAACAATATACGCATAAAGTGTCCGGTTATCGAATATCATCTAAAGAAACTTCTTGGGGATGTTCCTGGAATTAGTTTATTCCCACTTTTTCACTTTTTATGTACATTAGTTGAGAAAATATACTAATCACTACAAAAGTCATTTTAGATACATCTGGGATTACTAACACTTTTGTTAGTAAGCCCATGCAAACTGTCTGCCATCTTCTATGATAGTAAAGCTATCATTCATTGATACCGTTGGAAATCGATCAACCGAATAAAATTGGTCCCATCTGCCTATGCACGGAACACAAGAAACACAACGGATTTTCTCTCCAGTTACGGCCGAGTGATTCCAGTTGCCAAACTGAGATAAACGAGGTTCTGTGTTCGCTGCATCAACTATCACGTGTACTGTACATGGTGACTGTACATAATACAATTTCATAAAGGTCATGCGAGAAACGCGAGAACTAGCCGTACATAATACAAAGGGGAAGAAAAGGTGTTCTTTTTTCATAGACTACCTCTCCTGGTTTGGTTCTTTTCTAATTGAAGTGGTCTGTTGCCCGATCTGCTGAAAGTAAAAATACGGGTACCCTTGGAATATATTTATCACAGATAACACAGTAGAGCCAGAAACAGGTGTGAGAAAAAACGTTTTTCCGCTGTGTGGGTTCACTCTGTCAACAAGCTGCAAATGGGACCGTTCATAGTAGGGTAATTTTTGGTTCTCCATCTCCATAGTTTGGGTTGTTGTGGACCATTTGCCATGTATTTTATTTGATTCTGTCTGAGTGTTGAAGATTTTCACCGAATAATCACTTAGTACTATCCGCATGTATGTGTGAATGCATATTTACATGAAACAATAATACCGGTTTGCTCGTAACCCGTCAATCAGGTCGTTCAGTTTCCGCGTGATGATCATGGCCCCCACTCTTTCGTATGCTTTGACTACTAAAATGAAACTAGACTTCACGAGCGAGAAAGAGAGTAATTTAACCTAACAACTTGGTTTCCATTTCGAGGGACTTGGTTCAAACTCCGCATGTTTCCCACCGGATTTTTTTTTCGTTCGGAACCCCAAACGATATCAGCTATTCCAACGATTTGACTAAAGCTAAAGCTCAACTTCAGCACATCTTTATGCGAATGTATCTAAGAGCAAAGTTCGTGAAATCAAGGGTGGATTACTCAGTTCTAGTTGATTTACTCAGATATCTGGTTAACCCCACTAAGGTGAATGCTGGCATTGCTGGTATAGACTCGGATCATTCTGATGTATTCGGCCCTATGATCATATCCAAGGTTATGATTGAATTTGAATGAAATGCGTGTTCCAACTTGCAACACTTCTGAACGCCGGCTGTCGAACAGAATCAGTGAGAATGTTCCGAATAACTTATCACTTCGAGGAGGAGAACTTCCAGCAAGCGCAATCTCACGACATGCGGTAAATACCGGACACTGCATTGACAAACGCAAAGCTTTCCGCGTTGTGCTCAAAGTTGAAAGCCCAAGGATGCTTAGGTTTGCTGGAGCGGTTGTCATTAGCCGTTTAAAGTCTGACCTATGCGTGCAAAAGGCCTTTGTGATGCTGTTCTTATTCCCATGGTAAATCCCCTACTTTTTTTCTATCATATCAACCGCTGCCTTACATCTTCGTTGACACTTCACCCTTCCCATTTTCTTATTACGTAACTCTCTTTGACTTACTTAGGTAACCAAATTTGTACTCCGTTAAATTTCTACGTCTGTTCGAATTCAATTCTAGTTGTATCTTTTTCGTATTATGTAATCATGTTTAACTCTCTTTCCTCCACGGCTAATCTTTCTCCATTACGTAACTGTTTCTATACTAACATCCCCCTTCTCCTCTTTCACCCAAATGACTTTAGTAATGACTCAACAACCCAGTGCCTTCAGCCTGAAACCATGTAGTTGTGTAAATGTCCATATATGTTATTCTTATGACAAAATTCGTTCTATTCAATGTGCGTAGACAGCTCATTGAGAACAAGCGAAATTGATGCCCAATATCAATTCTGCTCATATTGTGTTACTTGTGTTATTCAAATCTCGAACTATATTATTTCAACTCTTCGTTTCATGTCTTGGATTCTCCAGGTCGACAAAAGACAACTTCTAATGCATTATTAGGTTTCACATCAGAATAATTTTCAATTATTATTTGTAAACATATTTAGTCGCGAACCAAAATGGTTGAATTTTCATCAGCAATGAGAATTCATTGATCTAACTGGGGAATGAATCCGGGACATCATAGGCAAAACGCCAGCATACTACTTACTCGATCACCAGGCCGCTGGTTGAACCGTTTCTTTCCAATTTCTCTATACACGATATTGCAAACCAATCTTTGCTAGCTCGCTGCCGACATTACACCTCGATCTTGTCAGTACTGGCCTCCAGGTTTGTGACTCGACTGGAAAAAATTGAAAATAGCTGTCTTGTGCTTCCTAGGTTTTCAGTTCACACTGCATTTGCTACATAAACTACCCAAACCCACCTTCACCATGGTATGACTTAATAAAAAAACATGTCCGACTGGAAACACCGGTTGTCAAGCTAAAAAAACTAGTAAAGTGGTGCTCTTGGAACATACAACAAAAAATATTACTGCCAGATGGATGATATGGTGATGGGATCGCCGTTCTGGCAACTCCTGTAAGATATATTTTTAACCAAATTAAAAAGCGAACCATTGAAGAACAATCGATAGTTTACGTCCATACACCAGATACATCGACGAATCATTCAACGATTGTGACTTTACAGTAAGCATTTTTGAACTACTTACAGCACCTAACAAAATCATCCGAGTATACTATTCTACTGAAATAGAAGATGATTTTTGCGCTTTAGTGGCCATTGCAGTTCTTCCATAAACACACTTTCTTCCCTTCCTCCCACTAAAATACAAAGGAATTTATTGAACTATATGGTGTACAGTTTGTAGTCTGGAGGTCTTGGGTTACGATATGGCTCTCAAAAAAAAGGGATCCTTCAAAAAAAGTTGATTTCCGGAGACATTCAATCACTGAAACTTAGCATCGGAATCAAACGAAGTAAAATTAGAAAAGGTTAGAAAGAGCAAAGTTCCTATTAATTCTTTGATAAATGAGGTCAATGCAATAAAACTCCCCAAATATTGGTTACCAAAAGCCATTGCAAATTGTTTTCCGGCAGCACATTCACGAGTCTCATCGAAGAACAGGCAATGGAATGTTACACCACCCAAGGGCAACTTGACTCATAAGTCTAAATATTTTTTTCTTTATCAGTTAATCTATACTTGCAATGTTTCTGTGCCGGGGAGAATGTCTGCGTATTGTATTAAAAAACAGAACACTGAGGTACTAGCGCTGCTCACTCCTGGAACAGTTCAACATCAGCAGACACAGACCCGATCCGAAAATATTAGTTACAGGTTTGTTCACAGCATCGAAGTACCACATCGGAAGGTCACGCAAAAAGATATTGACAACCGCCATAGCAACTAGGATTATGAAACCAGAGTTATTCAAACAAAGCAAACCAGTTCAACAGCTGCTTTTTGCATGACTCTAGAGCTGATTTGTTCATATTACCATTTAACCCTCTTTCCCATTCACTCCTCTCTGCGCTCATTCACTGACGTTTTGTTCAGAGTGGTACACCTACCATATTAATTCATGACCCACGCCCTTCCAATCGTATCCATTTCACACATTTCGAATTAACTTTACCAATTCATTTCTTATGACAACATACTTTATTGTCCACCGAACACAAATGCATATTCACTCCAAACCAGATCAGGCTAATCAGCCATTTATTGAGTAATCGATTAACACGTATGTGAGTACGTGAAATAATAGGCCGGAAATAAATTTCTTCACATTTGCACCTTTACTTTGCATCGATGGGAATACTGAAAAGTGCACTCATTTTAACAGGGGTGTAATTAAGTAGTTGATGAAATTGAAAAATGTTTGTGTCAATTTATTGCTTGAGCATGTAAGAGTTCAAACAATTGTGAAAGCATACGATTAGCATGGACATAAGTGTATCACCGAATGAATAACAAAGTTTTATCATAGTTCTGAATATATGATCGTGTAATGCAAAATCACAAAGGGTAGCTCGACGTTAAACGAAAGAATGGAGAAACTGATTTTCCAGTTCAATAGAAGCAGATTCAGTTAACCAATGTGATAATGTTTGTAACTGGGCTATTCAGTTCTGTACAATTATCATTGTGTAATGCAACATCTTATCTGGTTACCATGATAGCTCAAAATAGCGTTAACGTGATCGCAAGTGCATGCTTTTGTCAAATTATCGACTACTTCCCATCACATTAATCTTTCTAATTTTCAAAATTCCCGTCTACATATGTATTACAAAACCAACGTCGGCTGTCACACACTTTTGGTTCGGTCGATAACAGCTTCAAATAATGCACGAAGTTTAAATAGACATGATCTATTTTTCCTGACATGAAATGGAAGTGTCAGAATGGACGACTGTACAAATTTGCAAATCATGAAGAAATTAACCCAAGAGGTGATGGAAATGGCGTTGAATAAGGGACCTGGACCACACTGGTCATCTCAGGGGGTTTTGTTTATCAAAAGCAGAATGCTTCCGATGCTTGTGCAAAAAGAGGCTTGACCGTTGTTGTCACGCTCCATGGCCAGTGAACTGAGGCCACAGCACTCCTTCAGACTCACACATTTATAGTCCCTTGAAATGAAACAGAAAATAAACTTATCAATTAACCATTCGGAAAGTGGTTTTTTTCAAACAGAAATAAGATACATCTAGATCGTTTATAACCGTTGCAGTTAGTCTGTTTCATGCCTGCAAGGGAAAGTGTAACAGACAACCATTATTTCGTCGTGCGTGTATAGGGCAGCGTTGGTTTCGATTTCCACTTACCTATTGATTGTCACAGTAAACATATTCTACTAAACATTCATCCATGAATTTCAATAAATGAATCTCATGTTCCCTATTTGTCTAGATGATGTAATAAATCGAACGCCTATATTGACCCGTAAAGCCCTTGGAACGGCCAAAGTTAACTGACCTTGGTTTCACCTGGAGACCAATCAGCTGCAACTCGCGAAATGTTTCTATCTGACCATGCTTTTTGAATATCGTCCACGGAAAAGGTTTCACTGATTGCGTTCATGTGGGGGGGGAACTTATTTCTCCCAAAATGACCGAACGAAAAATCAATAACCAGGTACATTATCGGGTTGATATAAAACCGGTGAGTCAGCAAACAACTCGTATTCTAATCAAACTAAAACAAGCGCAAAAACCACACCCATGTAATCCTGGTTTTGGCAATGCCTATTGGCTCGATTTCGTATCNCTCCAAGGTTTTCATCAAAATGATTCATTGCCTTCTGTGTGAGGTTTGGGCTACACAAATGCTTCATTTGTGAATCCTTCCAGTGAATTCTCTTCCTTTAGTCCGGACAATCGAATGGTGTTTTGCACATGAGAAATGCAAGCACTTAAGTTTGGAAAGGTTTTACAATTACAAAATACAACTTTTTTAATAGTATTTTCGTTGTGAATATTGCGGCTCATAGAATTGTGATGACAGTTTGAGCTCATAACTGTTATATATGAATGTATGCATACAAACCTATTAACAGACTGGTTTATTAGCAATTGTCAGCACGGACAGGGTACTAGTAGCAGTTTTGACTGACAGTGGCGAGCATTTCACTAGAAAATCCGTGGGTTGAGCAGGTGCTGTTTAATCGCGTTTGCTCCCGGAAATGTTATCAGCAATAAAGTGATGTCGCACACGTGCTGTCACGGGCATAAATTCACTTGATTGGATTCATTCTCGAATACGTTTGAGTATTCCACCGGTATTAATGCAAATGATTTCAAAATACATTGATTTACGGACAATTATAGGCTGAATGCTCATATACTGATTACAGTTCTTCATGCTGCGATAATGTTTGTACTCAGATGTCAAGTCAAAGCTAAACGTAATTCTGGTGATCGTTTTCTCAATAATTCAGATTCGGAGTTTCCGATACACAGTCTCTGGAATGCTGGTATTCTAATGAAAGGATAACTTCACTGGTTGCCAAGACGTAATAAAACCCGCAGCCGTATCCAACGAGCAACAAATGTGCTCCCCGTCTTTTCTTGTCAATGCACATTTCTTACTCACGCGTGTTTGTTCGTGTGAGATTCACTTTAAAATGTAACTCTCAAAGTCTATGGGGTGCTTAAGTTGCCCCTCGATGTAAAAGTGTTTTAACATCATCAATACATGTAGAGGTAAGAACAAAGCGGCAGTGGAATAACACCGAGGACCAATAAATGGTAACCTAGATGATTTCGTGGATATCTGATGGTGTTTTAGGTATAATAGTTTCACGATTGGTTGAACTTCCCTAGACAAACTACTGCACCTTTTTCATAGAAGGTACTTGAAAAATCGCTACTTCACTTCGAGCCGACGAGAACTAACTGGGAAAAGCTTCGTAGAGGATTGTTAAATTCCTCTATCAACAAACTGCTTAAAACTAGTTTAATTAACATTGTCTTCAGCAGCAAATGCTCACATTAAAGCACTATATTTGTTGATAAACTACAAAATGGTGTGAACTTGTCGCATTATTAAAAGAATCCTTTCTAAACCCTCACTATCAAACGTGTGTATAAAAGATTATATCTTTCCATTCATAAAAACTTATATCTCCCTGTTCAATTAGGAAAGCACCAGAAGTCACTCATTTCTGTTCTGCAACAAAAACAGTCTTAGCGACAGCTACAATTTTCTTCCGTCTGCAAAGGAACCATAAAAATAATACGAAAGATGTATAATGGTCGTCATGGTAATGTGGAAGTCATTCCTCATTCATTATCTGTGACTTGGAATAGCAGTACGATAAATAATTCTATTTGTTAGACCAACATGGACACTTCCAATGGGATATCTCCCTAATTTGCTTTATATCTATCGGATCACTGTCCCGATCAATAATGGAATTTCATGTGTAACAAAATTTGCTCTCAGTGCACTCGATAGATCTGTTCAGAAATGTGGCGGCACATCAGCTCTATATCCAGTGTGCATCCAATGTGCGAAGGCTTAAGCATTTGGAATCCGTCTCAATGAGTTTGTTTCACACACTCATATAGTGAAACTTTTTATTCGGTCACTATATATGTGCATTTATCATCTCTTATTATTTCGTGCACTTGGTTTGATTGTTTCGTGAGATTTTTAGGTGAATTTATCATGAGGGAACTCTTCACTGGTCTTTAGAAAGTAACAGATGTATTTCTCAATTTATAAACAAAACAGATAAGAAACAATACATTTTCACTTGTTCGCTAGCGAGTACGCAATCCATATTCAAATATGGCGTACAGCACCAAGAGTGGAAAGATAAATATGATAAGTGGTTTCAAACATATGGCTTATGATTTCAAGAAGAGATACACGGCATCACAAAACCCAAATGTTATAAGGTGTTTAAACAACTTAGGGAAAATGTCAATTACCCCGACTACACAGTGGATAGTATGTGGAACCTTCCCCCTTTTACATGAACAGTTGATGATGTTGCGTCATTCTATATACATCTGAGCACAAGGTTATCCACTAACGCTTCCACTATCATACATTATACATGGCATACTTTCCGATATAGAACACAAGTTAATCACGTCAATGAAAAGGGTGTTTAAGTAAACCATCATAAGTAAATAACTAAACGTTCGGTCTTTACCAAGAGATTATCGTGGTTAGCTCCAATGCTGCTATTAAATATGCAAATGTCTCCGTGATAAATACAAGATAAAATCGTATCACTACTTGCAAATATTGACACCCATCCACCTACATCCGATTTACAAATTAGCAATGGTACTCAGGCAATGCCACGCCAAATCGGAAATCCCAGATTTCTCAGTCCACACCCACTAAGTTGAACTTTTCTAGGTCAAACAACTTCCACTCGAATGAAACAAACACGTGTAGTTCTAAACGAGCAACACCGCATCCACAAATCATAGATGCGCCTGGAGATTGGGTGTGGTTTCACCACGTGACACACATTGATGGGTTGTTTCCAGTCCATCCGATAAACTGCGAAGTATGTCTCGCCTGATGAGATGAACATCTTTTAGATTCTTGTGGTGGTCACGAAATCGTTTGAATCGGTTGTCCAATTGCCATTTTCTCACGCCTGATGAGTGTGATCAAAACCGGATGGACGCGCACTAGTCCCGTCCAGTTATCTTTGAGTTCTTTGTGGAACAATAAACTCATCTGAGAACACTGGTCTCTCTCACTCGGCGGTGAAGAACAAAAACACTGGGTGCTGTCAACCGTGAACATATGACATCTGATGTCCATTCTCTGCAACGCAGCAAGATGGACTCCTTGGGTGTGACCTTAGAGGAAACGCTAGAACACAGTATTTTGCAACTTGATTGTTTGATTTCGTTTATTTAGGAAGAATGTTTGTATTACGAAATCACACTCAGTTTATATCACTCGGAAGAGCTGAAATTTTGTCAGATTCAACGTTTCACTGAAAACCCCAAACGGGGAAGATGCTTTGAATATACAGTACATTCACTTCATTCATGAGTTTTACTGATGAATAATTAGCTGATCTGATCGGTTTGATCACGAAAACGGGATACTTTCCCTTGGGAATAATCATACTAAAAGAAACATATATTCGAGCCTCAAAGTCAAAGCCAAAGTTTTATTAAGGGAATAACTTAACAGCTCGTGCTTCTCTTGTCACATAGGGTATTTGCACCGATGAATTGTTACGCATCGAACAAGGAGTCACATAGAGTTCTGGGTAGGAGATAAAAGAGAATGTAGGCTACAGTCAATTTCTGTTTGATTTTAGTGGTGTACGAATGTGAGGTTTGCCAGGTTTCGTCTAATCCCTGCTTGAAAGATTCAATAGTGGGTGCACAAACGACATTAGACGGAAGATCGTTGCAAGATCTGCATACTCTGACAGCAAAAGACTGGCGCTGGCAATCCAGTCGACACTTTGGAATCAGTAGTTTGAAACAATGTCCCCTTAGGTGTACATTTTTCCATAACATGAGCAGCGATCGACACGGATCGTTTGAGTTCTGCAGTATTTGATAAGCCAAAATCAAGTCTCCCCGAGTTCGGTGGTACTCTGCAGAATATAGTCCCAAAGATCGCAGTCTCTCCTGATATGTCAGGTAATGCAATCCCTTGACCATCTTAGTGGCCATCCTTTGTGGACGCTGAAGCATCTTGCGATCACGTTAAAGCCATGGACTCCAAGCTTGAATGGCGAACTCTGTATAGGGTCGAATGTACGCTGATAGCAAACGTGGGAATAGTGATGATTCAAACCGGTCAAAAACTCGCCGAAGTAAGCCAACATTCTTCATAGCAGCAGACGAAGCCTTAGCACAGCTGTTGGAGCAGCTTAAATCCTCTTGAACAACAATAACTAAGTCCTTTTCCCTAGAAGTATGTGGTAGCTTCTGGTCCCCGAGGAAATACGAGAATTTCCGCTTGTGACGTAGGGATAGGACTTTGTATTTAGAAACAATAAATTCAATGTCGTTTCCTTAGACCATTGATAAGCTGCGTTGAGTGATTCATGAAGTGTTTGTGAGCCCTCTGGTTCTGTTCCAGATTTTGGCGTCGTCTGCAAACAGTATTGTTTTTGAGCCTAATACTTTGAGTAGATCATTTATGAAGACGAGGAACAGCCGGGGATCGAGTACGGACCCTTGTGGAACAACGCGAGTGGCTTTGATAGGTCCGGATATAGAACCAGAAACACGAACTGATACGGTTCGTTGTTCGAGGAGTGCTTTAATCCACTGAAGTGCGAAATCTCGAACGCCATAATTGTAGAGCTTCTGCAGCAAAATTTTGTGATTCACTTGATCAAATGCTTTCGCGAAGTCGAGATAAATTACATCCACCGCATTCCTTTCGTCAACTGTTCTTTGTTTCCACGTTTCGGGGAGTGTTGCTTGGTCGAACATTCGTTGAAACAGAAAAGCTAGCGGGTCGGATATGTGATTTGCCAAAAAGATCAGAGATTTCGGGTGTATGTTGTCCTCACCTAGGGTTGCATTTTTTCTCAAAGCCATTATTTTTGCTTTGACCTTAACAGCAATAAGTGAAACGTAGGTCAGTGAAGGATGTGGAAGATGATGCAGCCGGTGGGGTAGTTGTGAACCTTCACCGTACGGTGCTGCGAAGACATTGGAATAATGAATTTTCAGCATTTCCACTGCTTCCGTTGGAGCGGCTGCAACTCTTCCAGCGCTACTTAGTACCGGTATACCAAACTTAACTTTCCAAATGGAGTTGAAGTTTTTGTACAACAGCTTAGGGTTAGAAATGAATTTTTATGCTAGCGCCTCTTGGTATTTCACTTTATCGTCGCGAATCAGCCTGGTGCAGTGGTTCTTCAGCACACGGCAATTATTCCATGAGACAGCATTCGAAAGACGATTATGATCTCGCCAGGATAAGTCTCTCTCTGATAGCCATTTCCTTGTGCGGCTTTAAATGGGTGAATTTCGGATGCCGGATTTTGGGATTACTCTAGTTCTAGTCACGGATGTTAATATATTTGTGAGATTATCAATAAATTCCTTCCATGCGGCCAGCGGATTAGCTTCTTCGTCATAAGAAACCCACTGAGCAGAGAGCACCAAGTTGTTCAACAGTGTGTAGTCTATAGATCTGCACGTATTACCAGAGAAACCTCCTTGAATCGAAGCGTAACAGACTTATTTGAAGGTAAGTACTGCATGATCGCTGCGTCCTAGTGGGAAAATCACATTGGTAGACTCTACCATCAGCTCCTCATTGGTCAACACTAAATCCAGTATGGACGGTGACTGTAGGTTGCCAAACCTAGTGGTTACCTTCAGATGGTTGTATAGTGGATGCGAGTCAATCAGCCGTTTGAAATGATGTTCGAAAAATGGACGGACGGTCGCTGATTTATTGAGATTGGGGCAGTTGAAATCACCTATAAGGAGAACATAAGTAAGTTTTTGTGCAAGCATTTGTGACGATGGACTACGCTAATCAAACAGTCATCATGTTTGGACAACTTCAAACTGTATCACAGAGTGTCCGGTGTCCAAACGGGAGGGTAAATTTGCTCACAATCAAGACTGTTTCGGTAGTAGAATAAAAAACCACCACTACGGGTAGGACAATCGCTTCTGAGTAGATACATCTCTGATANAATCAAGTCTCTGTAACAGCAATAATATCCCATTGACTTGATATAAAACGTAACTTCAACTCTGGAACTTTGCCGAGGAGTCCTTGAGTATTAGACTTGAAACAGTTTAGATACTGTCGGTGTAGAAATCCTCTTGGGTAGGAAGCGGTATCTCGGCCGACCTCTTCTCGGTCGGCTACCATTAGTTTTTTGGCAGAGGAGTTCTGGTACTTTGGACCACGGGTTGCGTGGCGGAATTCAGCACCTGCATTGTGTGATCTGGTGCATCAAAAGGGTTCTCCAGACTTCGGTGTACTTTGAGCCCGGGATTGAGTAGGGGTCTCACACGTAGTTCTAGAGGCCCCTGTTCTTTCTTTCCCGCCATAACCGTAGGACTTTGTTCGCCATTTCTGGAGTTCCAAGGGTAACTTTCATTATCCTCGGACTGTTACCACGGTAATGTGGTGAATAGGGAAGACGACTGTTTGAAGTTG
>UZAN01039497.1:12845-25810 GCA_900618425.1 Echinostoma caproni
ACCACCGTTGCCTTCGTTGCATCACCAGAATACGTTGGCAACAGCGAATCACCACGAGGTTCGCCGAAGAATCTTCACCGCAGATACTCTCAGTCGTTCTCTGAGTGCCGTCATCTCACTCCAGAGACTTCGAGGGATAGGACATGTTTTGCGGATGCCGGCTTAACGATTGCCCCATTGTTTTATGTTTGTGCAAGCAGACACAAACTGGAAGCGGCCACACGGTGGACAGCGAATAACCTGGGCTCGAACAAGGAAGGCGCTAACCTCAAAACTGGCAGTGGTAGGGCGCTCTAGACTCCCAGGTTGGGGCCCAAGGACAGAGAACATCTATGGCTTGATACGCTTGCAGACATGGCTGGTAACCGACGTCAATGGCACACCTGTTGCGAGGCTCTTATTCGTTGATTTACATTTTAACCGTTTTCACATCTCTTTCTTCATACGTTGCAGTACATCTGCCAATTCTATGTAATTGACTGCGTGTTAAATATAAATAATAACAATAATATATATATATATACTGACAAAAGATTAGCAGATACGCATGCCTGACGAGCGGCAAGAATCGCGAAACCGGTCGTGTGCTTCCAGGGAAATTTTGTCCAATCATTCACATACCACTTACCATATATTATATATATATGTATGATGAACAACAGCCAGAGCGAACCCCATAGTAATGTAGACTTGCTATTCAGTGATAAAAAACGACAACCTAAACTCCGGGACTTGGAGTGGTGAACCACATAAGACCCCATTTGGATAGGCGTGGTGTTGAACCGGACGACGGTAAAGCTGCCTACCACCAAAGTTGGGTGGCGGTAGTGGGGCTCGAACCCTTGACCATAGGGTTCAAGCAGATCAGTAACATTTTGCAGGCAATAACCCCCGATCTTTCATTTACTCTACATAAGCTTAGCCTTCAAGTTGGCCTAAGATGTGCTACCTAAGTAAATCGGTACACAATTCGTCAAGGTGACGAAATAAAACAACGGTTGCTTTAAATCACATTTTCATTTTATCCATATTAGAACCCACACATCATACAACCTTCTATCTTCATTAAACTGATTATTTTTGATTTTCTATTTAATACAGGGACTACCAATAAAATTATTGTGAGAAGAGAGGGCTACAGGTGCTCGCTGTCCCTTTCCATTTTTGTATTGATCAGTCAAAATAGTTGAGGCTTTTCTTTTTCAGATAATGATCAAAATGATATGATATTCCTATAGGCTCAAGTTTTCCACTACGCTTCAATTGTATTGTATTCTGTATAACTTTTGCAAGCACTGAAGCTTACATTTCAGTTAAAACACCATACACACCAAACGTCACAAAATACGTATTCAACGGGGAGAAGAGGTTTACAGACATGGGGACATTTCATAACCCAAGGTTAAGACAAAGTGCACTTATTGCCCTCTCTTTGTTTGTGAGTAAACGTGCAAGACACAGTATAGGTGAATTTTGGCAAGCGTTTATACGAGCTGAAATTTGGCGAAATCAGGAGCGTGTGGACTGATGGGAGCAACAACATGTCATTTCTGAATACAATGGTCGGTCGAGATCTGTGAGAATCCTCTCCGTCAATTTCACACAGGAAGCTGTATAATGCTCTGAAAGCGTCACAGCTAACGCATTCACACGATAAGTAGAAATGCGGTTAGTTAGACCGCGGTGTAAGACTTTGAAATCCTGTTTGAGTAAGCCAGGAAAAATAACTGGGGGACAATAAAGATGGGGAAAACACATTGATGAACAAAGGTAGAAATAATTGACTGGGATGCGCGAAACTGCCTGAGCTTTTGAATTTGAAATCATAGGCGACGCAGTTTACCAACGCAGTTGTGGATATAGGTTAACCGATGAATATTCTTGTCTATAGTTACACCAAGATATTTGACAGAGTTCACCTTGGATAAAGGATTGTTATTAATTACTGTGGGGTCTGTCGGATATGAGAGCGAGCAAAACTATATAAGCATTCAACACATTTACTGGCGGTATAGTGTTAGTCTTGATAAGGAGGAGAATAACTGAATTTGATCAAGATTGTCTGTCAAGGAGCTGAGATAGGGGTAAAAAGAAATGGTTTGGCACAGCACAGCACAGCGTCATCTGCATATTTCCAAATATGTGCTTGAGAAACACAAGGAATATCCCAAAAATAAGTGGAAAATAAGTTTGAGGACAGCACAGCTCCTTGAAGAACTCCAGAGTTGTTGACTAAGGGTTTAGATGAAGTCTTCTCCAATCTAGTGGTTTGTACTCTATCAATAAAATAGTTCGTTAGCCAAGCTAACAATTGCTTGGGGCTATTGAACGATTCCAATTTTTGGTTTTTTGATCGAGGAATGGAATCAGGTGCTGAAGAGGATTCCAGAAAAACACCAAACAGACTTGACAGAATTGTTCAAAGACTTGGTGATAAACTGAATAAGAGTGGAGACTGCGTCCAAGGTGGATCTATTAGGCTTGTAAGCAAACTGTAACGATCATCTTCATCTTCCATCTTTTCATTCAAAGATGCGATTTTTGGGAAGGAAGAAGCGACCAATCAAAGGGCTGCCATACAACACACAGAAAATGGGTAAGGTCAGGCGGTAATGGTGGGATCTGAACACATCCTCGGGGTGATAATTTGATGACATTGCCACCGGGCCACCACCACCCTCTGGGAATGTTTATAGACTTCTGAAGGCGTTTGAAGATAGCCTTTTCAGTCAACTTAGGAGCTGAAGATGTTAAGGCTATGCAACGAAGAAGTTTGGAGAGTATGGAAGATTTAGATTCTTTGGGAATGGGTATGATTGTGACCGGGATAGTAGAAGTGTTAAGAGATTCATTTACAATAGAGGTGATTGTCTCTGGGGAAGCAACTTCAAATTTGAAGAGGATTAGAAGTAAATCATCCGGGCCTGCAACAGAAGACGAATTGCAACTATTTAAAAGTTTTAACGCATCACAATATGAGGATGGTTCCACATTACATACATTATGTGACGAGTAGGCAGTGAGAATGTCTGATGACTGGTGCAGGAATGCGGCATTGAGATCATCAACATCTATAACCAGCTTTGATCGTACTTCCTTCCTTCCACAGAGAAGTCTGGTACCTTGCCACAGAAGCTTGCCATTTCCTGTCTTTAGAATTCGATCAGAGAATAATGCGTTCAATCTATTTACTTCAGCTTTGATAAGTCTGGACAAATACCTGACAGCTGAAGCATTGTGAGACTTGTATGCACGTTCCTTTGGTCATCACAGTGATTTTAGTAAGGGAGAGGTTATCCTTCCGTTGGACACATATAGACTTTAAACGAGGCAGCAGTAATTATAGGTGGAATTGATTGTTTGGATCAATAGGGGGACACACGTGAATACAGAGGCAGATGATGAAAACCATAAGGAATTCTGCCTGAGAGATTCATTGAGAAGGGAAACACTTGCAGGTGAGAAGTTGCGAAAATGAAACCTGATGTGGTCAGATCGATAGAAAGATATTTATACACAGCGTGAATAAACTATAGGTCGACCTAAGAGTAAACAGTGGTCGCTGGCGGAAATAGGTTCTGTTAGTGCTGAGGAAAAAAGAGTTGGTTGGTTAGTTGGTTCTTACTCTGTCCATTATAGAATTACCTCGTGAGAGAGTGACTCCGAATCACGAGGCATTGCTGAGGCAGATGTGAAGGAGGATAGCGGCGAGATACAACATGAACCTACGTCCATGGTAATTTGGGAGCATTTCTAAAGCAGTTCAGGACGAATGACAATTTCGGAGCCCGGCACACCCATTCCCGACCATACTGAAGCATTTGAAGGCATCAGCGTTATCCAGCCACCAGTGGTGTACTATGCTCGTTGTTCCTGAATAAAGTCAATGGCGTGTCACTGCTGTAATAGGCATCCTGTTTTGCCTTCCCAGACGACGTGTCTGCAGCCAGTCGTTAAATCTTCAATCAAAAAGACATCCTCTAAGCTTGTCTAGAGAAGCTAGCTCTGTGAGCCACGATTTAGGAACTTCCCACTCACACCAACAAGCTTGCGCGTATGGAACTAGTGAATAAATGTATGGAAAGCAGGATGTAACTAAAGTACCCCGAGCAATAGTCAGCNCAGCCGGTACCACCCTAGTCAAGTACTTCTTCAACGAAGATAGAAATGCAGACTGATGAAGTGCACGCTGTCGAATGAAGCAGCCCAGTGCCATTCCCTGGTCATGTGGTGGATGGTCTGCAACGGTCTATTGGAAGGTTTACTTTTTCTCATGTTGATACAAAGTTCAAATGCAATGGGTCCAAGGTATGACTGTGTACCGCTATCAATTGGTGAGAATATGCTAGTACTCCTTCTATATGTTGCTCATGGATTCATTTCGCGATTTGAGGAGAAAACAGCAATCGATCCAAGTCTGAACCAAACAAGCAAACAGAAAAATAAATAAAACCTTAAAGATATGTACAGTAAAGCACAAACAATATTCTGAAAATGTTTTCTAACTATCCCACAATATTTAGCCGATATCTTCTTCATTTGTTGCTGTGGTTGTTGTTGTTGTGTTGATACTATGCTTGCTGCCGAAACACTTCAACACGCCTACTGATACACCGTGTGTACATCCGTGTAATTATATTCTTACGCCATTCCAGATTACAGATTTAAATCCTTATGGATAAGCCCGAAAATATCTATCAACCCCACTTTACATGTGATGATCTTTTACACGATGAGAGCAATTTGCCTGCCTATGACTCCAGATCATGGACTGGTGTACACTGGACCGCCTGGAAACACCTCGGTCAAAATGATTCAATTGAGCACAAATCTACTCAAACAGATCCTTGTATATGGAATGAAGAACAATTAGAAGCGTTGCGCTGTTGTAAAATCGAAATGGCAAAATACATAGGACAGCTTGAATCTCTGTGCGCGGAGCAGAGACAAAGGTGGGCTCCTGTGATGAAGACTTTGTTTATGACTTATTTTTCATATTTGATGACAACAATTACGAGATATGAGATTCGTAAATGCAATTCTAGTATGTGGTAAAAACAAAGAATATTTTTTCCTTATTATTAATATTTTCTGAAAGTCCTCGATTAGACACTACATTCGTTAAGCACCAGCCCTAAGTTTCGCTCTTGTTAGGGCTCATCTGTAGCTCATCCGTTGATCCAACGGCGGACTGGCTATCTCCGAGAACGAACTGTGATCAAAACTGATTTGGTGATCCTGGTTAGCCCCAGTGTGAGCTAAGTGCCACATGATATCCATTCAAGATTTCTCGAGTTCACCTCCTGTACCGGCTGATTAATATGCACTACAAATGGATTGTACTGGAGGCAAAACTCGTGCCTGGTACTTCCTGGGTTGTAGTTCAGTCCCCGGAGTATCCTTGAAAACAGGGAATTTAATGTAGCAAACTATTCTTTAGGATCACAGCTTAGACTAATGAGTTTTTTGAAGGTAGGAAGTTTCTAACACTTTATATAGAAGGAGATTTTATCTCTATGCATGTGGTTTCTAGAACGTCACCTAAAAAGGCTTGGTAACGAACTATTTCAAAATATCTTTAAAGGTAATACACTAATGATACCAAGATTAAGAGAACAAGGATATGCAAACACAAGGTTAGTTTGTTTATCTACTTACTCAGTGCACAACTCCTCTCTGGATTGGTCTCGATAGAGTAGAATGCTTTTCGCACCAATGACCACCTACGGATGTCTACTTTATACGGTGTGGATTTGATCACCACGGTGTAAGAAACAAGTTCACATTTGGTTACCGGCCTTAAAAACCTTCCGTACGGTCTCCACCACGTGTTAACTGCTTTCTCCGCTAATGCGGGATGATTATGGGAAATCGGGAATCTTGCGCCTATGGTGTATTCAGGACTAATGAATAAAAAAGAAATGATTTTTACTGCGGTAAACTTGATCAGGTGTTTCTTGAATAAATAACTTCTATTTAGTGAGCATGTGTTCAATTTCTATGCTCTGCATTACATTCTTAACAAGATGAATTCTTCATACATCCAAGGTGTTCACGCCATGTAGTACAGGGTTATACGTTCCTATTCCCAACCCGAAGGTTCCCTGTTCAAGTAGGTAGAGAAGGATACGAACTGTGTCTCGGTAACAGCTGTCCAGTGTATCATTTTTTCCCGTCGCACACAAAATTTCAATACAATTCACTACTTCCTTTACAAATTTTTATTCTACACAATTCCATGTTTTGGTATTTCTCTCCCCTGCTCTCTGTGCAGAATAGATGACCTTGAACGTCGGTGCATTGCGCACAACGTTGTGATTTCCAAATGGTCTCGGCTGAAACCAATGAAGCATGATAAATTGACAAGTACTGAGGAATTAGAGTTTGAAATGAAACAGAAGCTAGTTGGAAGTCAAGCCGAACGAGACGCTTTGAGAAAGGAACTTAAGGAGTCCGAAAATCAATTGAAACTATGTGAATCAAAAAATCTCAAACTACGAGTAAGT
Source organism: Echinostoma caproni (assembly GCA_900618425.1). Classification (NCBI taxonomy): domain Eukaryota; kingdom Metazoa; phylum Platyhelminthes; class Trematoda; order Plagiorchiida; family Echinostomatidae; genus Echinostoma; species Echinostoma caproni. The sequence continues at coordinate 19,352 of UZAN01039497.1, forward strand.
ACCAAACAGGCACAACTAGTATAATTGGTCAATTCTTTGCTTATTTAGGAAATTGATTTCAAGGTGGTATATGTTTTTGTATCTTGAATGTGCATGATTTGAAGCAGAATGCTAATAAAAAACGTTTGTTTGACTAACCACGGATTTATCTCCGTCCACTTCTTGTGCAGTATCGCTCAACAAGGCNCAAGGCAATATCATCGCGTATTCTAAGTCCAGAACGATGTTCCCTAAGATGAGTTCGGTTCCAGCTTTTGCTAGACCGGACAGAGCATTCTTTAGTGCATCCTCTATGACAAAGTTAGAAAAGAATGGGGATGTAGGGCAGCCTTGTCGAATTCCATTGGAGACGACAAAGGGTGGCGAAAGCAGGCTATAGGCCCAAACCTAACCTGAGGTAAGATGATACAACTGTTTAAGGATCGATACATTCCTCAACTAACAGTTTCATAGAGCGGTCCTATCGACAGAGTCGAAGGCTGCGCGGATGTCTAAGAAGATAATGATCGTTGGTTTTTGATACGTATGACGGTGCTCTTTGCAGTTGTCGAACGAAGTAATTTCACGGGACAGAAAACAATGATAATCAGGCAAGATAAAGAGTGGGGACTGCAAATCAGTGACAACGTACCGATCACCAACAGTAGGAGTAGCTCTACGACAGATCTGATCCGATGGATGTGCGAGGAGAACTATGGGCCTTGATCCATCTCATTAGTAGAAAACTCGAATGCTCAAAGAATGTTTTCTATGTGCAGAAACAGCAAATAAGTTTAAAAAGCGATCATGGAAGGTGGATGTTTGAAAATACATTTAATCGTGGACGGAATGAATGGAGAGTTGTACTAAGAATAAAGTTGGGGGAATAGTTTAGGGTAAACGGAGAAATATAAGAAATATACCTCTCAGTGTAAACATTACCCTGTCCTACAGGAATTGGGTTAGATAAAGGCAATGAAAGCTCCCAGCTCTAGATTGATGGATAAAACGCTGATAATTTTATCTTTCTTTTCATGCCAGATGGTTTTGAAGGTTACCGAAATGAAAGAAAAAGCCGAAACGTTTTTATTTATCAATTTGAGGTGTGCGATCAAAATAATGGTCGCTCACTGGTCGTTTTCTTTTGAAGAAGGATAGCATGTAGTTTTCCAGAAATCACAGAGTTCATGTTTTATACAACAGTGACGAGAAATGATAGCGATGATTGCTTAGATTATTTAGTCATTCCCCAAAATTGAAAGGAGATGAGCCACGCCAATGACAGAATGTGTTTGTCTTCTCAAACGATTACGGTTTCTGCATATAAGAGAATAAAGCTTGGGTTTCTGAACAGGCTGAAATGAAAATGAAGACCATGTTAAATTGAGTGGGGAGTAGAGTTTATTGGCCAATCAAGGGTAAGTCGAGGAGAAACCTCCATTTGTGGCACTACTGTCAAAATTGTCCAAGGTTGACGGTTTGTTTACCGCAGGGAAGCTGTTCTTGCGGAAGTAGCTTAAGTTAGTTCGAAATCGAAGTTAAAGATCACACAGACGCACAAAAGAACATAGCGGTAGCTGTACTGCGAGTGATATACTAGTCAAGAATAGCGACATTAAATATAATCAGTCGATACAGTTTACGAATTATTCCATTATTCAAAGTAGGTGCTGTATCAAATGAGTATGGGAGCGTGTACTTTGAGAAAAGAGTCAGTTTTGAATACAGTCATTAGGTTAGTGGTATTAAGCTTTGAGTTGTTTCTTGTCAAACGTAACTTGTTTAGGAACGATTTGTCTAAACCATTGGTCCTAAAATGCATGAAAATTTATAATTGTCTTGATATTGTCGTAGTATGTGTGGATGCATCTGGAGTACTTTTCAAATTGATAAACAGACTACTAGTCGGTAGTAGCCGTTTTGATTCCCTATAAATAGCCTCTATTTGTATCAAATAACTTTGTCTATCACCTTTTTCAGTTCGAAGTGGATGAACTGCATAGAACTGTGGCCGATCTTAAGGATAATTTTAGCGAGAAAGAACGGATTCTCATTGCTGTTCTTTCCTGCACTCGAAGACAATTACAAATGAAAGAGATCAGCTACCGCGAAACTTACAAACTGGTGAAACAACTCGGACAACACCTACATCAGTCTTCGCTTTCTGGTTCGAAGATGTTTAGTAATTTCTCAGAGACCGTGAAGCGTCATGATATCAACGACTCATTGTATTTCACCGTTCCTCAGTCAAACTGAAAGCTGATAGAGAAGTCATTTTTTCAATTATGTATATATCCCGATATACTTCTGTAATCAGAAGCGATTTTGCTTGAATATAATTTGCTCATATTGCAGTGCTGTCTTTCTTATTGTTTTGCGCATATTCCCAAGATGTTTAGATGATATTCAGAAAATGCACCAGAGAATAAAATTTACGTGGTAAATTTCTCCCTATACAGAGGAAACGAAGTATAAACTGAAAAGCTAAAATGCACTGGAAAGCTGTTTTTACCTAGTTAGGTCTCATTCGGAGTTTGAATCAAACAATCTAACTGGAAGTCGAACCCAGAACCTAACAAATAGGCCACAAGCATAATACTCCCTTGACCACAGGATCACTGATCAGACCATTTTTATTTTACCTACACACGATATAGCACAACTTACCTTTGCGCGATCAATGTAGGCACCTCATCTCGCACATCTCAGCTCTATACCTCTGGGTTATGGCTCCATGAGGAACATTCCGAGCTCGGCTATATATACGATCACGGCAGTGGAATATTCCAGTTGATTTTATGATAATTCTCTTCGTGTACAGACGATATGGGTGGCATTCTTGCGTTCTACCAGTAAGGTCTGAACTCCAGTAGTTTCGAGGAATTTGCTCCGCTGATGAGAACTAACCAAGTCGAAACAGCTGTTCAACTTATCATAGCTTTAAGTGCTTCATTTTTTCTGTACACAAAGGAATTTGCCATCAAATCAAATCTTCCACTTCTGTCAGATAAACTTTATGTTCGAACTCTTTGGTGGGAAATGGACACCCGAATGGCCAGTCATTTGTCACCGATTCGGGAAAATTTAATAAACACAATTTCGTTTTGAATGCAAACGATATTGAACCCACAAAACTTGCAGAGATTACTTAACAAAGGGTGGTAACTTCCGAAGATAACTCTTTTTGTTTTAATCTCTAGGAGGTAAAAGTTTACGCAACGTTGTACAGCGCATGCATAGTACTATCTTCCACTTCTACCACCAACACTACTACTGCTACGACTAATACTGCTATTACTACTACCATTCTCCCCCGAAGGCCCGAAATCGAAGCAATATAGCAATATTTCAACACGATATTGGAATGTAATCTATTCCAAAATACGTCCTCGTTAAGGGCCTATACTATCGTTAGATTTTCAAGGTGAAAAGACACTGATGAGTATGGTGGGGGAACAGTGGTCAAAAACTTTTAACTNAATGGGACGCAGGGCAAGATGATGTTTCAGTCAATAGGTGGAAGGCGGAAATAGGCTAACAATTGCCACTCTGGATCGAGTCGGAAAACATTTTTTTCCAAACTACGAGAAGGGCTTGCTGATAAGAGAGCAAAAGTTATATTATGAGAAGGGTAGGTATTCATGAACTTGTTATTGTAGCTGCATTGCACTGTTGAATATCTCAAAGAATGTATTCTAGATATTTGTATTCCTGGAAGTGAAAAAAACTTGATACACAAAAAATATCGATTTCACGGGGTCTCACAATATACGATGATCAGCCAGATTCAGCCTGTGTTCACTACGCTAAAGATAAAATACCGCCATTCAGAGAGAAGAATAGACCACATAATGATTCCCACGAGAATAAATTCATATCTCCAGACTCTCGAAATCGCAACAAACAGAGCTTTTGTGAGTCTTTGTACATACCAATCTACGACTGAAATGAATGGATGGTGCAGAGAAATCGGAATGTAGACTTTTGAAATCATGGTTTGGAGGAGGCCGTATTTTAAACGGAGAAATACTGGAATATAATCATTGAAATCCGCACAGAGACCAGGCTACAGGAATGAAAAATAATTATCTAATAAAAGCTTCATAGCTGGAAACCAGAAACTACTATTAATGGTTAGGCAGAAAGCGGAGTAACAAGAAATACAGACGGGACTTGAAGATATATCCAGTAAAAGTGACATGATTCCATTTGGATAAACGTACAGTATCCAACAGAAGTCAATAATTATAAAACCAGATCATACAATTTCCTAATTTTGGAACTTGGAGTGTAAAACCAATCGATAAATCAAGTTTCAGTTTTATAGAATTTGGTTATATGAGTCTGTGCATGAGTGGTTGGTTAAACCGACACAGGCTGTCAGGTGTTTATTGAAATACGTCGGTCTCTTTATGACACTGCAACATTTAAAAACATCAGGAAAAAGGACTTTTACGTTATCCATCTGAAACTGCATTCTACCTCCATAGACTTGACAAAAATTGTTTTCTTCTGCATCCTGTCTCACTGACATTATGCAACCTTGGTGATCTTTCCGGGTCTTTTGATCAAAGAATTGAAACGCATAAATCGATGCACCAAATACTTATATCTACAGTCATATATCTTGAAAAGTTATATTGAAGTATTTAATTTCAGTGCACCTTAAGGACCACCGGTAACTATCTGTCAGATTATTGCCAGACCCATTTCACCACCTATACTCAAATTTTGGCAAAATCATTTCCGAATTTTTAAGTATCAGCACAACAGCTTGCACAACAACATACATGTCTAAGGTAATCCCCTATCTTGCACGGTTTCTCACTATCATTGACCACCGATCATTGAAGGTATTCGTGTCAAAATTAGTTTACTTTCCTGAACCGTTTATCTATGCAGTATTTAATGATTCTTTTTGTCTGTACGGTTGCTTTTTTACTTCAAAGAGTGATTATGCAGCATCTGAATACCCAACTCTGTGGGGGCAAATTAAGACAGTTTTTTGACTTGACGTGACACATACTGGATTTGTTGAGAATGGCTTAGTTTGTTGCAACTTGTGACCGCTTTAGACCCAGGTGGCCGAGTTGTATTAATAGGATAATTTGTTTTGAGTAGAGTCTTACGTGAATCAACGGGACTATGAAGAGATCAGAACAACCACGAAAAACTACAGTGATTCTGAGTTTCGAAGGAATAAATATGAGGTAAATGTTAATCATGACATTGTTGATGGAATAGCAAATCAGTGATGATTGGTTATCTAATGAATGGGTGTTACGAATGTGTTATCGGTTCAAAGGCAAGTTTAAATTATATATATATATATATATATATGTATATATATATATATACGAGGTCTGGTTCAAAATTGTCAGCACTGTTCAAATAGAGCTGTAACATTAATGGTATACTCAAACTAACATTAGGCTGTAAAATATATGACTCAGTTGTGCAATAGACATTTATCCTTTATGGTAGATACACGGAAAATAAAAGCTGACTAACATCTGTTTTCAAAACATCCACAGTGGGAATCTTTCTGATAGTGAATTGCCAAAATAAAAGCCGATGACAGCCAACCTCGAAGGTAGTCGTTATCGTTCATTCATGTGCAGAGATAAAATATCCATACACTGCAGTGTTCAGTTCAAATTGCAAACATTGTGCTAGATTGTGAATTGATCAAGAGCGTATCTTGGTGTATCCTCACTAGTCGTTTACGGATAGAACAGCAACAATCCTTACTCATATTTTGCTTTTTTACTTTTTTCTCATGAAAGCTTATCGATAAAAGTGACTAGATTGTTCGCTTTTATCCGATAGACAGGGTTTAAAAAGTAACTCAAGTCATATCAGTTCAGTTCTTTGTGGTCAAATCATCAGCGGGAAGAGATAGACTTCCAATGATCCAAATAAAATAATTCAAAAATCTGCCTGAAATTTAATAGTTAGTGAACAACTTCTGATTGTTTTATTTGCGGAGTTATACCATAGCCACGACTAACAGTATTTTTGATACAACTATAGTTAAATAACTGAGTTTGCTACGATATTTTCAACCACAAGGCTTTGCTAAAACTCATTATGATATACCTTCAAAACATAGTGCCCGTGATAGAAAAATCAGACTAAGAAGCACATTGAAGAATAAAGAATGAATGTATTCTGACGGTAAATTACAGCTCATCAATCCATAAACTCACAAAGGTCCAAAGGAATACTTGGTTTTTGGAATGGACATGAGTCAAAGTGTAGAATAAGTCAAGTTCATAAAACAGAAGATCAAGAGTGTTACTGGTGTTTGTGCGTTTTTCTTTTTTATTCCAATGAATCAGATTAGATCATTTGGATGCGCGTAGCGGCAACTTCTCAGAACCGCATGGTGCCCCATGTGGGTGAGCTCGCAAGTCAATGCGTTGTTGAAGTAATTTGATTCGGGAACCAAGAAATCCGGATTGAAGGAGACCTGAAGTG
>UZAN01039497.1:25815-60766 GCA_900618425.1 Echinostoma caproni
TAGTGAAGGATTAGAAACAGGTGTACATGTAAATTTAACAGAAGATTTGGGATCACTACCAGTGGTAGTTCCTTAATGTTATTTTTTGATAAACTTTAGCAGAAAACGTCTCATGGCTAAAGATTAAGAGAAAAATCTGGAATAATTAATTCATCCAGTGAGGTTACGAGCAGAATTAGACTGACGTATTTACATGCGGTCTTTGAAATTTGGCATCATAAATCCGTGTTTAAACCAAATAATCTTTACTGGTAGTGACATATGGAATATTACAATATCATCTTTGACCTGATGTGGGATGCGAGGGGAAAATATGTCAGTTAAAGTTTGTTTGTTTAATCAGTTTGGATTTAGGTTGAGCCACAACGGCACAATATAAATCATCTCTGCCAAGATACCTGGAGGTTTGCCTTAATCCATAGACTGGTATCACTTCTATGTGATTGGAAATAACCTAGCAAAAACACCTTTTCACTTACACTGAAATCAAAATTACTGATAGATAATCTGGTGTCTGCCAAAGCTTAAATGCATTATTGCCAGTTTACCGGATTTGAACAAAGGTTGAAAGCCCTCTAAAAAGGCGGTTCCTGCCATGGACTGAACGAGGAAGCGATGTAGGAGCGCTGGGGTGGGTGGGTGCGTGATGGTTTCTGGACTCAAGGCTCAATAGGTGATTTTAGCAACGAAACAATGAAAAGCGGTTCTATACTGGTCTCATAATTTCACATACAAATAATGTTCAGCATCTTTGAGAACATTTCGCCTCAGTTTGATATTTGTTTCCGTAATCAGAGAAACGAATAACAACGCACGCATGAAACAAGTCATCGTGTTCATTTTGTCACACAGGGCAATCGAACAATTCATAAAAATTAGTCTTCCAACACTATTTGATTTAGCTACATTTCAACTGATATAATTTCGGCGAAGCCTCTTTGATATTAAAATGGAAGAAAATGCAACCATATGGGCAAATGTGTACCTATTCCACGTAAAAAGTACTCAAATATGAGTTTTAAGCTGTGCCGGATGAGGTCATTCGTGGATCATGTAGACACACACACTCCCACTCGCTCAGTTTCTACGCACGAAAACAAGTTGTCCAAAGTAAAATTGGTTTTAAATAATTCAATAAAATCATTTGTCATGATAACAATTAACTGTTCGCAGTCTGGCTGAGATCAGTGCAAACCGCATGTGACCACCATGTTCCGTTTGAAACTGACCTGGAACGTGTACTTTCCCGGAGCCACATCTGTGATATCGACCCACTGACAATCGTAATCGTGTAAGTACATGTCCCGACAACCTGGTGTTATACCTAAACCAATGAGGGATAGGGTGAAGAGCCGCATATTATTGTAATAATCAACGCAATGAATGGAGCATAAATGATGCCGACTCAGCTGATCCCGATAGACTGAATAAACGAATTTTTTGCACGGGACCTCAGAAACGTGATCACAAAACTAAATCGTTTTCGCGACCAAACGCTGATATCCTGATTGAACACAGAAGAACTTGTGATCTCCGGGACTATTTGATGGAGTTCACTGGTACTATTCAATGAAGGTTATTTACTCAAATTGTAAGCTAACTGGTGTCTAACACCAATCGTATTTAGATGGTTGACAAATACCGTTACAAAAGGAAACTGTCACATAGCAAGGCAAGGATAGGCTTGATCGAAATCTGTACGGGGAATCTGGATCGAATTCTAATGTGCTAACCCAAAAAGAGAACGGTTTAATTTATCGAACAACATATTGTAGACACTAAAAGAAACTAACCACTGTTGTCACATGACTGAGTGAGTCCATGCCATAATAGGAGACAATTAATCATATGCGACTGGATGGATTAAAAGTTCTCTTATTGACCCTATTTTGTTCACACGGTTAAACAATTATGCAAATTTTCTACGATGCCGTAATTCCGAATTACCAGCCGTCAAATAACTTCTAAATTATTTTGCTGATTCCAATTTCGTTACAATTCTACAAAAGCATATTTCCGAATGAGAAAGTGATCAGTCTGAGGACACCCAAGTGATGGATAAATTCACCATCCTAATAGGTGATGTTGAGACTTTAACATGATCATTTGAAGGCTGAACATTTTGATGTGTGCTGTTGGTATGATGAAAACCGTTTCAAAATATTCTTGGTGCATTGTGATTGTATTTAGAGTCAAAAATCAATTCTTGCTAATTTTTTTCTGAGGATACTCACCTTGTGTACCTTTGCTGTCGATCACATTGCTACATCGGAAAACCGGGGTGACACCAGCCTGACAAACGTTGTCCTCCAAACAGAAACTGGCTTTTAGTCCTACAGATACAAGTCTCAAATCGGTATCGACGACTTCGTAGCGCGAAAACACTTTCATACTATGGTAATGCCTGATAAATATACAGATATATAAAGAGGTATTGATAAAGATGAATCGAAACGCATAACAGAGGTCAGTTGAGTCTAATGATAGGGTAAGCGAAATTTATAAAATACTGCTAGTTCAATAATCCTGTTTGTAGAGATCGCTCAAAAGCGATAAATTAGAATGAAATCCGTAACTAGTCCACTAAATTCACTAAGAATAAGCCGCACAAGAACACTTAACAAGAAAATGATTTCTTTTGAAATTCACAGTGTTGAGAAAATTGTACCACATAGTACAAAACAGTCGTAACTGATGGTTGAAAATTGAGTGAATAGAGTTATTTCAAAATCTGCTTGTAACACTTGCAGCCACTGGGCAGTATGAGCAACGACGGAGATGCACATTTCACGAGGAGATTTTTAAAATAAATAGGTAAAGTTTTTATAGGAGAAAAATGTAATAAAAGTGTAATAAGCAAATCAAAACCTGCATGAAATCCTGAAATAATCCTGAATACAATTCTCTAGATCGATTGCATTTTCAGGTTACAAAAAAGAACAATCAGTAAGATGGTTATTTACCCCGTTATTTGACATTTGATAAGCACGTTTCATCATCATTTTTTGATCCCAGTGCAATTATTTATATCTCGCAGCAATACAATGAATACAAATTTGAATCAGATTAACGAAGGGAATAAATGTGTCTACTTGGAGCAGAGATGGCAGGGAAAAACAGAGAGGTATGACTTTGGTGGTAAAAAACAATGACAATCACTTACATGTGGCAAGCGTGCCACTCCCAATTTTCCGGTTCTTCTAGGGGTTTGAATGCCGCGGTACCGACGTTCTCGATAATGGAGGAGAATCGTAACAAAGTTCGAGTCATCCATGCATAATTACCTTTGAACGAATCGATGGACATATCAGAAAGGCAAATATTCAGATTTTTGATCAGATGGAACTTCGGGATAAGTTTAAATTCTTGCCTTCATTAACACTATTTTTCCAACCCAAAGTTATTACATTCTTCTACAGTTGTTTGAAAATTCATATGACATTTACTACAGTTATCAGATAAACATAATACGGTAAAAGAATTTGCTGTGAAAGTTTACCTTTTTTGGTCACCAAACGTGACTCGTCGATTATTAGACCAGGGCTTATGTTTACTCTGCTCACATAGATAACATGCTATGGGCCTTGGAAGATTGGAAATATTTTACATATATATAAGCGACGCATAGGCTTTTGCTAAGGTAATTAATGATATAAGAACCAGATTGTTTGTTTGGGTGTCTGAGACTCTTCAAGTGACCTGTGGATATGCTGCCACGAAGAGTTTGTGTCAAAACATTGTCTGGATGTTGAACAGATCCGTTTCGTGGACAATTTGGTAAATATATCTGACGGAGGAAAATGCTTTTCTGTTTTGAATTCAGTACAAGCAAATTCAGATTAATTGGACAAACCCTCGTACAAATTAGTTTTGTCAAAGAAAGAATAGTACCGAGGTACTGTAAAATATTGTGCAACAAATCACATTCACTTGAACATAGTCCAAATGGGGTTGGTGTTTTTGAGTTATCCGAGCTGGAAGTGTAGTTCTCAGACCCTTCGTAGCCAAGCGAGGCAACATCATCAGTGCGGCTTCCTCAAAGTCGCATGAAACGTCTGAGAACTACACTTCCAGCTCGGAGAACTCGCTAACACCAACATCCTCATCCCGAGCTACAATCATTCCACATCATTTCAAATAGTCCAAATGGCTTCAGCAATGAAATTCATTTTGAAGCACTTACCGGGGTTGCGATCGATGATTTGATACACGGTATCTGGCAAACAGTTCTCTTCTAATGCACACTCCAGAAGCCATAAACTCATTCTTTGTAGATAGGAGGAGCTTTCCAGACTGTACCGATCCGGGACCAAATCGGGTAAATCTGCAACCGAGTGATTGAACATGAGCCTCAAAATCTCTCACTAATAACTGTTGTCACAAGCAGGATACCGGAAACCGGAGAACGAACGGATGATATGCAGTGGTGTCTTTCACGCATAAATAACTGATCAGGCCAACAAATAAAAGGCCTAAAAATCTGTGTTTGAGATCATAAAATTGATTTTCAACTTCCACAAAACATTTACATCTTTTGGTGTGATAACGGAAAATTAAAAGAAAGAGAGGGAAATAGGGCTCCAGTATCGAACTCAATTATCAAACTACCTTTTACTGATTCAAATATGCATACAGAAACTACCAGAGTATATAGATCTTTTATGTACAAGATTAAGCCTGGTTCTAGAGTTTACTATCAATTAGCAGTAAGTCCTAATATTGGATTTGCATGGTAAGTGACCTGCGGAGGACAATAACGAAGCCATTAGAAAAGAGATTTATCCAACTGCTGGAATGAAACGGGGGGGGCACATTTAGCTCTCGGCTGCTTTCTATCGTATGCGACGCGAAATCGCTTACTCTCAGCGCGCTGAAAGCAAGAAAGTCCCACATCACTCATCGATTAGTAGTAGTACTGTGATCGTCAGCTGAACAAGTCTTTCGCTTACCAACCCCGTAGCCCAATATCACAAGATCTTGTCAAAGTAGTAACAAGAGATGATAGTTTGATACTAAGGTATTTCAGATCGATTTTACGATATCTTAATTGAAAATGTTATAGTAAATCAGAGTCAATTATCGTTGCCCCTCTGAAGGGACCGCCTAATCCGGTTCAGACTCACATGATACCCCTATTGTTATTCAAGCGGATATACGAATAAAAACCACCTATAACCAGGAATATTATTTCTCCCCTAAACATACAAGTAATTTTTCTTTCAGTCGCCACCTTCTCACAAATCAGCCAAGGTTTCTCGGACAAAGTGGTCAAACGGTACAATGAAATCGTCTATGCAATCAATCATGTACTGACAAAAATTGTCATTGTTTATTTTCGTAGAACCGTACCATTTGTCCTCGTGCTAGTTTTCTGCTACTGATAATGTGATTTTCCATCGATGAGAAGGAACTAGTTTATCCTTAGTAGTCTTGTTTTGTTTTAAAAACAGATCAACATAAAATGTTCTGTTTGTTCCTGATCCACACTAAGTTAATGATTCACGTGATGACGAGCTCGAACCTTTTATTATGTAATACTGAAACCCAAAGAAGAATCTCCGGATACAGCATCGAAGATTGAATAACATCACCATAGAGTAAAAAAGATAAAATCAAAGTTTACCTTCAATTGCATAGCTTTTCTGAATAAAAATCACTTTTGTGAGCAATACATTTTGGACCGTATGAAAACATGCTCTGTTTATCACTGTAGAGTGCATGCTGCTTTGTAAGCTTTGTATATCATGAGAATATTTGTGTGCACAAGACGACTTTTGGTATATAAATCTCTTTCAAGTGACTTTCATCAAAGTTCCTTTCGAAAGTCATTTAATTAGCTGCATGGTATTGTTTAATCGATATTTCTAGACGCTTTCCATTCAATATACAGTATTGATACAGGCTTGTTAAGAATCGGTGCTTGATGGCTCGATTTGCAAAGATAGAACGCTCAACTGACAATGAGTACTGGAGTCGACTCTCATTCTTTCGTCAGCTCATGTTCTGTTTGCAGCTAACCGGGAATACATTTATGCCGTGACGTTTTACAAGTCACTAAACGTTTGTTTACTAACTGAGGGAAATATTTAGTTCATTCGAAATGATACAATTCCCGTATCCCCTCACCCACGCACGCAATAGAACACATCCTTAATTCCACCGGAGGTTTTCGGTTTTCGTGGAGTGAGGATCCACTGATTGATGCGATTGAGCGACAGAGAAAGTGAATCAGATTCACTCGTTGTCGTATTATCCCACATGGGTCCAGTCCCCAGGGGAAATGGTTTCCAATGAGCTCAATCCAACAACATTCCGGTCGACCGGTGATTCCATCATCCTCATTTTGCTCCCGATCATCATTTGTCGGTGGTATGCAATGGAATTATCTTCCGAATCAAAGTTATATATCGTGTAAATGCGTGTATTCGGGTGGTTTTGGGAATTGGAGTTACGAATGAAAACTTAAACAAATCATAGTAAGAAGAACAGACTGAATAAAGAAATGGTAAGAATGCAGAACTTCAAGTCTAAGTTTGCCTTTTCGAAAAAACATCAGTTGTAATGCTTCATACTCTCAGGTTGTCAGCACCAACCTTACAGCCATGTAAGCATGACATTGTCTAATATCGGTTACAATATTTTTCAGCTTCACTTGGTTGAAACGGCTTGAAAATATCAGAATTATAAAGCTTCAAACTGAATAGCACAAAGACTGTAATTTTAGACTGAGTCAGAGGAAGCAATGAATTGGTGAGTTTCATTTGGGGGCTCTCCCGTGATAACTGGTTATGTCATAGCATCAAAATTCTCAGAAAAATGGCATCCATGAACAAAACAGCCATTCATTATTATTTTAGTCATTATCAGAAAGAGTGCAATTGAACCTTAACCAGTGGCTGATCACAATGAGTACGGTGTGTTTATCATGAATGAAAGGGATTTATCTCGTATACCTTTAACACATTCCACGGCTGCAGCCAGATTCGATTTGCATGGTACACCTTCCGGACTGGCATAGGTCTTGCACTGGGACACATTGGTTTCGTTTCCGTAACAAAAACCGATGATAGCCACCGATGTATTACGACTCACACCCGTGTGATGTTGAGGCATCTGCAAGACGAAGGAACGCGTAAGCAAGTGAGAAAATGGAAACATCACAACAACAGTAGGATTATGTGAATTTGGGAAGAGATGTCAGGCTTACCGGGATCACTCTACCCCCATTTCCGGCTCCAATTTGTTTGCAGTAAACAATTGCCTCTGCACCCCTGAAATGATCCGGACAGACACTACCCTTTGTTCCGTCGTCTAGCTCTACCAGAACTGGATAGAAACTTGCGATCGCATCGGTCCGTTGGGGCAGATTTCTTGGACGGACCAGGTTTACTCCGACCTACGGGTCATTCAACCCAAACAAGATGCGTTGGGCGGATGAGCAACAAGGTTTATGTGGCGAGGAGGGGAAGACAGCAATGAAAATCAGTATAACGTGACATATAATCTATTTGATCCAACCGTAACCCAGGGATCAATTTCCACTCAGGATTGCCAATCAACCAAAAGATTTATCCGAGTGAAAGAATACAGACTATTGTTTACAAAATCAAACATAAGAGTTCCAAAAGCATAGCATTTCTGTCTCTAGGGTCCTTTTGGTGTCTTCCGAACCGAGTACTTCAGCAAATGCATTGAAAGATTTGTTATTAATTAAAAAATGCTTGATCAAATGTAATCAAACACAGTCATATGAAAAATGTCAAACAAAGTCAAACAAAACTTTATATTTGTATGTCATGACCTAAACGTTATCAGTTCGGTATCGAAAATAACTTGCATATGGGAGAAAGGATAATTAATTTACGGAGTAATTGGGCTCAATTCGTATTTTATTTTATTTTTCGGCAAACATTACTCTTCATCATCTATTCTTCATTTGGTTAAACATACACCCCCGCATTCAAATTTGCGTGCCTGTGTTGGGCTAGGTCGTTATGTGAGTAAGTCTTAAGAGCATTTGCCATTTTAAGCGTGTACTCAAAGACTGCGAAAATCATTTGGTCAGCTTCCTGAGTGAAACACATCAAACAACACTTTGTCTCCCTCTGCTAACTATTTTAGACGATGAGCTGTGTAACGCACTACCGTGAATTTAGACAAATGGAAACGCAGATGTGAAGTCTGGTTAAGGAGCTTGTTCCTTTTTATTTGTTGGCTACCGGGTGGAGAGGGTACACAGTTAGTTTTAGAACATCGGGAGAAAGAGCGGACAAATGTGTCTTTGTTTCCACGCTCAGGATAAAAAAGGATGTGGATTTCCGGGGATAATGAGTAAACCGCATTTGTGTCAATTCGTCCATGTCTGAAAATACTCCATTCTGGTTACTGAACGTGTGATCCACCCCTTACCATGAACATGGTACTCAAGCACAATCGTTGACTTTGTGACTTTTGTAGACGAAAAATGATTGACTTTGAGAATGGTGAGAGCCAAACAGCAGTCAAAGCGTTCTACTCCCACTGTCATTTGTTCTATTTACGTTTTAACCATTGGATACATGCGTTTTTTTCACATCACACTTTCGCACATTAGCACGAATTAGCACAATTCCCCTGGGGTCCTGTAATGTTCGGGAATTTCTCTGTGAGTTCATACGCACATGTAAACTCTTCCTAAAAAATTATCCAAGAATCCGAATAAGTGCTCTGCAGTACAAGGTGGAAGTATAAAATTTAGATTTAATTGACCGAGGTGCACCACGTGAGTAGCACGAAACAAGAGGTCAGCTCTGCGCTCTCTGGGGGAAGTTTTGTTCAATCACTACATACTCCTAGTTGTTACTTTGATTCCGAAACACGTGATGTTATATTGATTGTCCATCTACGTATTTTTGTTTCTTATTCCGTACCCAAGGTGTTTTTTGGGGTGTATAAATCGATTAGTTAAAATGTTATAACTAATTAAACATTATATTCATATCTATTGGGTAATATATTGTATTCTAGATTTGAATGGGAACCTGTACTACAGAAAGGAGATATGGTTTGTTTTGAATTTATTTTCAGGGCGAACTAAAATTCGGGTTACCTTATCAGCAATTCTGATACACAGACTATCTATAGGCCTGACCCATTTTTTCACATACAACAGATGGATAGTCATTCGAAGTTAAAAAAGCCGGTAACAGACAACTAATCCATGAACTATCTAAACCTCCGTACCCTTTGATTTATACAAATGCAAACAAACACGCACAAACATATGCGATTGCTGTTTCATCTAATCAATGTCAGATTAAACCACATCATCACTTATAGTCTAATGTTTTCTGACGTGTGCCTTGAGGAACGCAGTTGCTTGTGATAAATGAGGGAGGGTGATCGGTGCCTTCCCTTTTGTAACTGTTTGATCACCGAACAAGGTGATATTTTCTGTCTTTATGTGAGAGGAATATATATTTCTCTTGAAATCTATTCTCTTTTGATATTCAAACTTAGCTAGTTCATCGTGGTTAGATGTGAGAATAAACGATAGGACGGTTAAGGCGGAATGTGCTTGTTTCATCATTCAACTACCCCCAATTAGGGTAGGATAAAACGAATGTATTGTTTTTGCATTCTCTTCCCCAGTCCAACTGTTGGAATAAACTCAGGTACATTCTTATAAAAAAGATGATTACAAAGTTCTATGAAACCGTTCATTGTCCTCGATTCTCAGTTAGTTTACCAGTCTATACTTATACCAATGTTACCAGTGCAGTGACCGATCATTGACCTGACAACTTTTGAATTGAACTCAATATTTTGAACCATAAAAGCGAGGTAAAAACGAACAAACGAACACCTGGCTATCGGTAGAGAATAGTTCCATCTAACTGAATACATATTGTTATAATTCTATCGTGAAAAGTGTGTGGTTCAATCTGAACAATTTTGTACTGCCATGATTTCAGAGAGAGGGAGAGTGAGAGTTGATGGTAACACTTTATCTCTGGGTGCTCTACAAATCCTAACCTGGCATGAAAATAGAAAATAGAATATTTTGTTGATAATGACATTTAAAAGCCCCGGTTAATTAATGAGACTCTAACACACCTCGATAAATATTATACAAAATGTGATTGCTCCAATGCTTTCAAAACAAAACGGACGGATGTGAGCAAACTATTTTTAGTTTGTGCAGTCTAATCTGTGCGATCTAGTGGAGAATCATAACTCAGCAATCACATTGACTACGGATGACAATTTGATTTCTTAAAATCAAATCACGTAACACAATTAAAATTTGGGTGATTGAAGAAACTCGAAGTCAGTCACTTTTACCTTTGACAATTTTTCCAAGTCAGCTTGGCTCAGTTCCAGGCTCAAGGGATTCCAAGCGGGTCTCAGTTTGACCGGGGCCTCGTACGAGCATTTCACACCGACCTCTTCGTTATGTTTACAATCGTGCACGCCCCAACCGGAAAAACGACAATCAATGAGACGTTCTTCTCGACCGGTACAATGAACCTCGTCCATCAGATAACTTCCTGATGTGAGTGGGTTGAGAAAAAACAAACGGCAAGGTGCTGGCTGTCAAGATTCAGGTAATATTGTTCGTCAACAGTCAGACATGAGAGGACGATAATTTGTTGGCGTATTTAGGTGAGCGGGGAACAAAAGGAAAGACCGTTCTACTTCGGTGGCAAACAACGTGCTTTCTTTAAATGAAAATAGATTTTATTGAAGGTTTCCGTTGAACGGTTTTATCCGTTCCCCCATTCAGAAGAGACGGATGACGTACTCAGAACTGTCACAGAAATGTCCAATGAAGTACTGAACATTAAGTTTCATTATCATTGAGTGAAATGCAGTGTGCTAATGATACATGTATGAGGATTTTCAAATGTTATTCAGCAAATTGGAATAGTCCTCTTAAACTCGTTTTAGGTAAATCAAGTGGGTGTTTATAGTCTGCACTGCAGTTCCTTGCGTTGATCACCTCAATGATAAGACCTTCAATATACACCGGAGGTGACAGATTAAAGATAGAGACGTAAAGTGAGATGAGATCATAAATCAGTGACTCGTTTACGATATGAAACGATAATTTCATTGCATTGTGAGTCGAGGCAACGAAAAACTTAGTTTGAAAAAAAAATTATTTCAAAGGTAATAGAAACAAAACCATAGGAAAACACAATAGAGGATTTTAGCAGTGATGAAGAAAACGCCCCATCACAACTCCTAACACAACAGAACAGCGATTTTGAATTTGATCTGAAGAACGTTGGATAAAGGTCAATTCAAAATAGATTATGTTTGTGAAAGCTGTCAAGAATTTCAGTGGAACACGGAATAATTTAACCGAAGCAACTTGGAAAATTTTGAAAAAATTAATGGGTTTGATTGCTAATATAATGTATCGACTTGCCATCTACAGAGTTGTTACTTTATGGAGCGAATTGCTCAAGCTTCATCCAAAAACCTTTGGTTTTGTCCACTTTGATTTTTATGAGGCGTGTTGGGTTGCGATACACTCCTTAGTTGAGGAAGATGAGGTAACTTTCGGAGGCATTTGATCCATTCTTTACTCAACTGATTCGAACATGTCAATCGTGTTTTACCGCAAGTTGTAATTTTTAGTTTTAGGTCTCCTCCATCTAAAGCTTTTATCCATACCCCGCGGAGTTTGCGCTGACCCACATTCTTCCTCTCGATCTCCGTCTCCATGGTGATATTTCTCAATTTATCATGAGAAGGATAACTACATGATATTCCATCAGTCAAACGCTGATTCATAGTTTACCGTTTACGTCATTTACTACGCTATCTTTCAACACAGCATCGTTCCTGATAAGATTTCTCACTATCTAGATTCCGCTTCAACTAAATACTATTGCACCTCTTCCGACTCTTATAAGTACAAACACCTTCTCGTAAGGTTCTCCGGTTTTTATGTGGCATATTTGTCAACGCAATGTGTCTCTTTGAGCGCGATAAAGAAATTTCTTCACTTGGCTTGACTTCACAACTGTCCTTATTTGTTTTCCTTAAAATGTTCTTTCGTTAGTTTCAAGCAGAAGGTTTAGTTGTTTTCTTTTTCTTAAATCAGGGGATGAATCCCGATAAAGTGTCATGTCTATTACGTGATGAAACCTCAAACTTGTTATCATCGAAGTACAAAACGAAATTACCCCAACAGAGAGTTTCAGATCTGATGGTGTATTCGGTGATCTAAAACACGAATCACCAAACTCATTTGATCATCAGATTATGGCACTGTTTTGTTGTTTGTTAGCAATGAACAGACAGTTAATGTGAAAAAATCAAACAATATCATGCTATTATCAATCGATCAAAATTAATCGGAGAGTTAAATTTTGATATGACACCACGAAAAAGGGCACACCTGTTACCCAATGGGCTCATTTGCGCGACAGGTTGTAAAAAGATTGAGCAGAGGCGACACCATAGTTACTCTGTTGACATAAGTAGAAAATAACATTTCACAGGGCTGATGTCGCCGATGGTGCTGCGGTAAAAATAAACATTCGACGCCAAGTAGATTGACTTAGGCACAACCTACTTTGTTTTAATGAAGTAGATTTATATGCTGCTTTTGTCCTAGTTTTTCTCTTGTGAATCTGATATTCCGCCTAATCTGATCAATCGGAGTTAAATTGTTTCAAATGCACTGGTGCCATTTTCTGCTAGGCAACGACGAAAAGGAATGAAGTAGCGTGTTTTCTAAAACGGACAAAGTTTACAGCACAGGTTTAAATCACAGGACGTTTCTTTTGTTCACAGTAAATTAATAAACCTGTTTGTTCTCCCTTTTTATTCAAACAGAATTTGTTTCACCAATATATTTTTAGGTCACGTAATGATAATCAATATGCGCTGTATGATCAATGAATCATATACTCTTATGTACGTTGTCAACGAAATGAAAAGAATTACAATTCAGATATCCCTAAAATGAGCAGCATTAATGCCGAACAAGTTGGAACTATCTCCTGCTTGGTGGTTTAATTAATAAGTGAATAATTTTATTCCAAGGGGAATCAGAAGTGATGACAACAATAACTAATTAGGGCATTCATCGCCATAGCTTATTAATGTCCTATGTAAAATAGAAGGATGGAAAGACATAATGCAAGCCAGTTAATTCAATTGCATTAAATATGACCCTGATATGCACTTACCACCAATGTTTGACGCGTATCGATTTCTTCGGTGAGCCTCCAAAGCATGTCCCATTCCCAACTGCCGACAAACGACCTGTGCCTCGCGCATTGTCCAGTGATCATCACAAATACGACCCCAACCGTATCCACGAAACACGAGCACAGTACCCATAGTCGGGGCCGGTCCATCAACAAGTTTCAAATCTCCATCGCGATGCGTTTGTTTGTCCAACGAAAGTGTCCATCCGTTGCTCCACGACAGAGCAAAGATAAAACTAGCAAACAAGACCAGTGCAGGTTGCATCTGGTTTAAAAGTCCGTGCGTATTTTATCGTACAGACAGAAACAAGGGTGAGATGGTGGCGAAACCGTTTTCGATGTCTTTCTGACTGCTGCCACGGCACAATCTGGTTCAGTCAGCGAACTACTGGAGTTTATATAGTCAGAAAGTCTGCCTATCCGCTCGTTGATGTAGCCCCCACGGTTTTATAAAAAAAAAAACACGATTTCTTTTGCTACCACACTGAGGTACTCAAAAAGGCAAAAATACGGCACCAAACGGAGGATCAGTAGTTAGTAAACGGCGGAGCACCGGTTGCCCAGCGCTCTGTGTAGGAATGTTGTTGTAGGTTATACAACCCACCAAGTTCGCTTTAAGATAAATGGATGCACTGATGACGCTTGGTGAGCTCCAAATAGACGCGACGGGGATAGGGGGAGGAGTGATGGCCAGTTGTCGCTGACCAATGCATAATGCATACATGCAAATCAGTATTCGTGAGTATTTTGTGCTTGCCTTCAGCGAAGATGCAACGATGCCAACAGCACAGTACAAGGGGCTAGGCAAAGACTTCCATGCCGTGTCTGATAAGTGTGACCCCCGGCATAATTTTTGTTGGTCCTAATACAAACATCATTTCTGACACGTCTGAATTCAGGTCCTATGTGGTTTGTACGTGTGACACCGATAACGAACCAAACATATGATTTGAACCGGATTCTGATGCGAAATTAGATGTCGGCAAGTAGGGAACAAATGTAACAGGATCAACAGCAGATTTGCATGTATTTCTAAGAAATATCACAACATAATTCTGTGATCAGAAATGTGTGGTATGGAAAAAGGTTACAATCTAATTTTTCAAATTGATAAATCATTATTTGATTTTTTTTCCATAGACAGAAACCTTTCATGTGTGTTTCAAAACACACATTTTGATTAAAAAGAACTTCATTGTATGTTCTAAGTAGAATTTATTCCTCCTGATTCATATCAGCTCTCTGATAAGAGATAATGGAAAATGCGAATGAAAAAATGTAGAACATAAACTAGGAAACTGAATGTTTAAGCATGCATACCAATGTGGTGAGTGGGGTTAGGCCGTTTAACTCCTTTCCATTTTAGTAGAAAGATGTAAAGTGTGCCCGAGTAGAAAATTAACAAAAAAAAAGAAAATTAGAGATATTTTGCTTGTCTTTTTCGCTGAGATGCCAATAACGTACAGAGATGGTAGATTTGTGATAATCCATGCCATCTTTGAGAATATTTCGACAGTGATTTGGATATTTGTCCCATTCAATGCTCCTTCCAAATTTGTTATACTGAAAACGAATGAACTGACGCGAAAGGAATGCAGAAACAACAATTTTTGTTCAAGGAATCCTAGGTTTGCTTATGATGTTTCATGGCATTTTCATTTGATACCTGTTTTGCATTGGAAATGAACACTCGAAAGTGCTCGTCGAGTGCACTTACTCATACTGATTTCAAACCTCGTCGATGAAGGCGTACGAACCTGCTCCTGGATACCCTGATAGCGGTGATGACTGGTACAATTAGACAATACGATGTACTATTTGGCACTCAGTATTTGTGTGAAATACGACCAAAGGACATACAATCCGACTGAGAACGATCTCCATTAGATTTTAGTTTCCATACAGAATTTACGGATTTAACGGATCAAAAATTTCAGAAACTCGGCAAAAGATGATCCGAGGTTGACATTTTTCGCGAGGCCACATATATTTGGTCCAGTTGTACTGGGGTGAATCTGTCAGACATTCAACAACTGCGAACAGCAAGGTTCTTCATAAAATTTGACGGCAATTCGTCAATTCTGTGGCTGGCTGTGGAGTATCTGATAATCAACGACTATCTGAAAATCACTCAGATAAAAAAGAAAACTATCTATTCATAAATTTCTTTCAATACCCTTAATTTTTATGAGGATGCGAAAAATCTGCTTGATTGATTCCATAGGCTCATTACATTTCTAAGCCTAAGAATTTAAAGCGAATTGGGTCGAAAGTTGTAGCTTTAAAAATGCTTCAAGAATACAGATTTTCAGATACAGACATTTTGTTGGATTTCGTTGCAGCTAGCCAAAACAGTAGGCTTACTTTGACATAGCGAGGTATCACATAGATTAATCAGGAAGCGAGCATTCGACGAGGAAAACGCGAAGCGCAAAGGTGAAGTATCTGTATTCTTATAACAATTGGGACAATATAATATGTTTAACTTCAACTCATATCGATCAAGTACTCATTTGTCGCAATACAGCTCATAGGAAATTTTCAGTTGAGTTTACCTGTCCAAAACTTGATTTTATTTGTCGCCTCCTCCGTGTCTCCCACACACAGTTGTTCAGTCACTCACCCAATCAACAATACCGCCTCTAATTCAGTCAACCGTAATGGTAAACGTGGTTTTATTTTGTTTGGTCTGTGTAGTGAAACTCTGATTCAGGACCATTGAAACACGAGTAACAAACAGTTATTTGATTTCAAAACCTCGCCATATTGACAACACAGCAACAAGTGACAGACGATGCAAACAAAGCTATTTTGGCCAAAAGTCCGAGATAACCCGCTCTGATTGTCATGCAGCTCACAGTGGAATAAAATTACTACATCGCTCATGTCCAACAGCTCATTCGTAATGTGGTCACAATCTGTTAACAAGACAAATTGAGGAATACTAATTGGAGGTGTGGATCCAATAAGATATAGAATTAAGTTTAGTACAAATTTCCGGATTACTTCATTGAACAGGCATGAGCAGACAATCGGGGACGATAGGTTCAGATTTCTTTGGTTTTCGTCTTTACAAACGCGCACTCTCTTCCTGCGAAAAAGAACGCTTCGTGATATGCTCTGGTCCCGTCCGGCACCAAACACCACCGTGCGTATCTACTCTTAACACTTGGTTACGATAGCGGCAGAAACTCACAACCAAAGAAAACGGTTTAAGAAGTCACTTCGACCCGTGCACTTGAAATGATGACAAATGTTCGACATATTCGAAGCATTATTGAGTTACTCACTCTAATCCATCGGTTTCCAGGCAGGTTTATTTGGCCCAATCAAGTAATGAGCATACTATGCATGGGGGGTTGATAATTGTGATCAAGTGAAAACGGTGGTGTTGAGGTGTAATCACAAGGATTTGATTACAAATTTATATCAGTTTCCAAAATAATCCTGCAGATTCAGGTTAGAGAACTGAAATATCTTAATCAATTAGTTTTCCAAAAAACATTGTGCAACGTGCAAACAGTTATTTTGTATCAACCGTTTCCCCACTTTTATCAAATATATTACTGTGATATCGAGAGAGAGAGGGACGAAGAGAGGTACGAGTGATAATTTACAAATTACCTTAGGCTACAAAGAAGTAAAAACTTAAATGTCGTTGGTAGGATTTGAAAACAAAGGCCTCAGGACAATCTGACAGTGAACTACATCGCTTGGTCAGATTTGTTCCTTTAAACACTACTGTTTAATTGACACGCACAAGGATCTATTATTCAATCATAAAAATCGGCTATTTAAGCACCAGGTGTTGGAGTAGCTATACAATAATAGACGTGGTATTCAACCGGATAAAAACGGAGATGTCTGGCTCTAAATGTGATTGATGGTGTCGAGGTTCCAACCTCGGGCAAAAAACAAACTGGTGATGCCATTTTCAGTTGACCCCCAACATCACCACCATTATCACTGTAAATGCATACATATGCACTCATAAGTGTATAAATGTATATTAAACGAACCAATTATTCAGAATAGATCTAATCACTAAACGTCTAAACAGTCATGGTGCGTCATGGTGTGTTTAGCATAAAAGACGTGGAAGAAAACGATGTATAATTAATTTCCTGATTTTATTCAAACAAACCCATCTCTATTACCGGTCTAAAACACCACCAATGGAAGTTTTCCTGATTGCGTACTAAGTCATTTACATGTAAGGTGAGGGCGATGCACACAGATGATCAAGCAGCCCAGTAGGCAAGATGATTTTATTGTTCACATTCAGTTTCATAATCTTCTGAGAAGTTAGTCTGTTATACCTATGGATCAGGTTACTAGACCAAAGGATTTGAATCTACGGATCAACGAAGGTACCACACTTTAAATGATGCCAGGCCGTGGTAAAGCAGATAATACTTCTCGTTTCCGCTCGGATACAAAGCAAATGAGAATACAATAGAGACTCCTCTAGGTCATGGTTCCAAAACTAGCCTGTAATGCGGTTTCATGCCAAAACGTGACATTGGTTTATTTTTTGAACACAAACTAAGATATCGGGAGAAGCTAGATAGTTATCTAAGTTAGCTAAGGTTAATCAAAAAGTACCTTGCCTTCGGATGCTTACCAAGATCGGTTTGTTGAACAGAATTTTATTAAACGAATACCAAATCCTCTGAAGAAGAAGATCTGCTATTAATTCATTATTTGAAGGAGATACTGTGAGTAGCATTGTAATACGATGTCTAATTAGAGCAATTATTATTATCCTCAGCGTATCGGTGGATTCATACCGTTGAAGAAATCCAACCAGTTTAAAAAGCAGTGCATTGTTTCCTAGGTCTTCAGTTGACGCCTTGTTTGACATATAGAGGAAACAATTCACCATATGATCAAATAAAAACTTTCACTATTTTTATCTAATACATTTGCTCGTTGAGTGAAATGGCCACTGCCAAGTGTATACTTTTTCAGATCGATAGAGGCTCAGAAAATATTTGAGTTTCGTTAACTAGGTATCAAACCAATTATGTCAGAAGTGTTCGATTGAAATTATTCGTACTTTTTATTCCGTCAGGGAACTAACTATGATGGATTGATTCCAGAGAGTAATATACACAGATCGAAAACTGGTTTCGACAACCATTTTGAAAAATGAATGACCCAAGAGCACTAATACAGTTCAGAAAGATGGGTATTTATTTAACAGGATTTTGATTTTGAAAGAAATTATCAAGGAGAAAAACGTTTATTTTCGAAAATTTGAATGTAGTATCCCAAAAATTGTGAATCTGAATTTCGTATCTCAATTACCAAAAGGTATACCAATGATAGACTCAAGAGTTGGACATTCACAGTTTACTTTGAGTTGACTCTTTTGTACTGCTTGTTATTACATCCCACCGAGAACATCAATTCACCACACAAGACTAATAAATTCAAACAAGATCCTAGAAATAGCGATAAAATTCGTTTCATCTAAAATACGTAATTTCAACTCAAATAGGATGCAATTATTATTAGGCTTGTTTGGTTTTTAAGTAACTTGATTAAAACCCGTGGTTTTCGAATATGTGACCAATTTAAATTGTCACACTCCAGGCTTTGATTAGTATGAAGGAATCCACCAATTCGTTGGAACTATCATTCCATATGGTTTGATGAATAATGGAAAAGCCAGTGTTCAACACAACAAGCGCAGCATGCTTGCGTTGATTCGACACAGTAATGAAGGCTACTATTCTCATACCACAATTATTCAGATTTTGAATGTTTCCAACCGATTCCTATCCCCAGAGGCTTTGTGCTGAGTTGAGCTCGCAAACATGGGTTGTTCTATTTTCTGTAAATGAAAAATGAGAAACGATTTGATCAGCTTTCTAGTGGTCGAGTGGGTAGTTCTCTTGCACTCTACCTGTGAGGTTCCGAGTTTGATCCCTAGTTGCAACAATGGATTCGCACTGTTGATGAGATCCAAGCAAGCTGAAACAACTATCCAGTGCTGCCTAGGTTTCCGGCTCACACCTCACTTAATCAACGAATTCATCGTATAATGAAAGTTATTACATACTGTTTAGTGCAATAACCAGAAACGTAGAACATTTACACAAGGATGGATTAAAGAAATAAAATATCTTGCCCAGTTTTCAAAGTGCATTAAATTAAAGTGCTGAATGACGAAATCGCGTTAAAAAGACACTACCTGACAAACCGACCATACCAAATCTGTTTTAAAGCCACTCACTTGAAGATACATAGTGCTTGTTTTGTTTGATCCATTAGCTAAAAATGACCATTTTTAGCCAAGAATACAGATGGGATGGGGTCAGAGGTTGTGTGATTTTAAGTTACTCTTGATAGACCCCAGATTACGGGATCTAACGTGAAACGATTTTTCTGCATCTGTCCTTGTCACCAAGCATTGGTTGAAAGTTGGTTGGTTCGAGTAGTAGTAAAAGTGAACAAGTTTTATTGAATGCTGTCTGGCACATTGTATAAAGTGCGCGCTTGCATTAGCGTAGAAGGATCGCTATGTTTGCTCACATCCGCGTAGTTGTCCTCGTTGCATAGCAACATACCTGTGGTATCGAAGTGAAACGATTATGTTCAGCCTTCTAGAAAAAATAATTGATGAAGATATTCTGGCTATTTCATGTTTGCATTTTCTGTTTTATTCCCAGAAAACAATTTATTTTACCTTTTACCCGACTACACAAAAGGGAGGGAAAAGGTGTAGCACTAATACTCGTTCCGTCTCGTTGAATGAATATTAGATGTAACCAAGTTTTGTTCTTGTTTTATTTTCAACGTATACAGTTAAGTTCACTATCGGATTCTGATTGATCCTTGAAAGACCAACAAATGCAACTCCCAAATGAACAGGATTAGGAAACATTTTTAGATTCTTTTTCGGATTTCGGTCACGAAATTTGTACGATGACTAAACCGGATTAGTGATAAATTACTGAGCTTATTCTTTCTTATTCAGGCATGAGTTTTGTTTTATCGAGTGATGAAAACAGTTTGATCATCTATTAGGTAAACAGGCAAACAATGTGCTTGCAAGACGTATGTGAGGTCCCGGAGTAGATCCCGTGTACATTCGATGAATTCACCCACCGCTGAAGAAACCAACTACACTTAAAACAACGAATCAATGTTCATAGGATTTTCAGTTCTCATTCCTTTTACTCCCTGTTTCAATTATTTTATTTAATAACAGGAAAAAACCTACGATTCACAATTGACTCGTTTTTATGATAATGTGCTTATCCAGAACGGAAAAGTAAACCGCTTCTGAGTTTGTAAATAGCCAATCACCGGAATGCAATGAATTACCGAGTAGTTATTACTAGTGACTCGAACCAAGATCAGTGGGTGACATGCGTGTCGACCAATGTCGACAACTTGACACGTACACACTACACAAATGCAGGTGGTAGACAGTACGGGACTTTATGCGTGGGGCACCTTGGAAGTATTACTTGAATGCGAAAAAATGCATCGAACCGCTTACGCCAGTTTTTTTTCTGTTCGCATTTGCATAGTTTTGTGATACATGAGAGTGACCAGCTTCTCTCGGTGTGCTCCAGTCCTTTTGAATAAACATCGGTAAAAGAATTTGTAAAAAACCTTACCTTCTATTTGGTAACCGCTGTGGTCAAGCAAATGACTTATAATGTATTGACAATATAAATCCATTTGTACGGGATCTATAAACATCGATTAACATTCAACGGATGTAAGTATGCTATGACCTTCTGCAATTAAAAGCTATCACTCCAAAAGAGATTTCAAGTCGACTTGGTTGTTAATGAGGAGATATTTACACAATAGTGCTATTTTATGGCGTCGAAACTCATTAAAAAGTATTTTTCTAAATTGTTCTAGTAATTCAGCTCCGTATTCTCAAAGGTCTTTAAGTGACTCATCGCGTTGTGTTTGAGGGTTCAATTTGCAACGAGGTTCATCTATACCACTTTAAGCTACACGTAAACATAGATGAACGAAATATTTGCAGTTTTTAAGTCCATTAGGGGACTTATTATGGAAGAAATTGTATGATGGTTGACCAAGAGACTTGGACAGCCGTTTCATCTTTTCTGAGCCTCTTCCGCAGTTAAATTTAGTAGCTAATGACGTTTTATACTGGACTACGTGGTCGAAGGTAACCAAACTTTTATTCAAAATAAGAGCAAATTTTACCCCATAAAAATGAAAGATAGTGGTTATATGGAAATCATCCATTATTTAGTTGAAATTTATTTATATTTGCGAAACATTTTCTTTAATGCGGGGAACTTGATAGTTTTGATAAAAATGTCAAATGCCGAGGAAAGTGTAACTCATGAATTCGGGTTCTTTTCGACAGTTTTTCCCAAGATAATGTTTATACCTGATGCACGTTAAATCATAAAATATTCCAATCTTCAGATTTTTGTGCAGACGACATTTCTTGAACGACACCTGGGATAAATTGCACGTTGATCAGCAATCCGCTTGTTATTCTGGTTCTTTTAATAATTTATCTTATATATCATTCTTCCGATGCATAAAGTTTGCCATACAAGCCCAGTTGTTGCAGGTTACCATTGTCACTGATTTTTACATCCCAAGAGAGAATGCCTGCAAGTATATTGGTCGGTTACTGAAGCACGGCAAAATAATGAATCATTACACCAAGATTGGAGCTGAAATTGAGTACTGGCATCATTTGCACCTTGAAATCCCCCATGACCTCACAGAACGTACAAGAAACTAAAGATAAGAAATCTGTTTCTCCGTTTGAAGCTAATACAACCCTCATTTGAGACTCCACAAGGTATACTTCTCTGTAAACGGACCAAATTTCGTGAACAATATAACTCACAAATTAAGTCGTATCTGGAAATAAACTAGCTTCACAGACGAGTGTCTGTCATGTAATTTTCTTTAACCCGGATAAAATGAGCTGATTTGTGGTAAATTGTTCATCTCATCAATAACTGACCTATCGAGTCTGTCAAACGACTTGATCGATACACGTCAACATATTAAATCAAAACAAATACGTTTTGGGATTAATGGGGCAAAAAATCAGGATAAACAGATAGCGATTTGAAATATAAAGTATCAAGTTTCACTGAAATTGAAAAATCTCTGTCAGGTAGATTGATTTGTAAGGTTTTACCCTTTCTGTATATCTCCGTGAAAGGCGCTCTAGAAGAGTGAAGCTGCTCAAACTAATCAGTTATTGCGGAACATCCTTATTCAAATGTGACTTTTGTTTTTTCTCTGTCGAATGTGAATGAGAATCAAACAGAATTAATTTCAATTCAACTTTCCTGATATGGTTTTAGATCAATGTCTTATATTCATTCCATTTACGGAAGTGTCCATTCCAGTTCAAACAGTCATCAAGGGTCAACATCTTTTTGGAAAATACAGCTCGGCTAAAAAAAGTATGCTTTTCTTTTAGGGGTCTGATTAAATGGACCCAGAAGGATCTTGCCACGATTTTGTCCTGAACTCAAAAATATTAAATACCTGTTTTAAAAGGTTTTAAAAGCAAACTTACGAGCTAAAATTGATGATTACCATGAGTTTCAGTTATCCCGGCCATCAACCAGTCAATTCGCACCGTCTTTCGACCGTATTCTTTGAAGAACATTCAAAAACAGTTACTGTTACAAATGTGAAATAACCGGAACCGGATTGAGTATGGACAAGGAAATCTTTGCTTTTATGAATAAATTGAGCCATATTATAAAACACCTCAAAAACGTCACCCATTTCATTTTCCATATTGTTCATCTTATTTCAAGGAATTGAGATCTGGACAACTGATACGGCTAGTGCAAGAATGATGCAAAAAGGTTGAGAAATAATGCAAAAGGAGTCATACAGGATACACCTTCATGTGCGTTCCTCACCTTCTCCATAATTAGTGATTGTCTTCAAAACAAAGACACAAAACTGGATTGCGTTTTGTGTTACTAAGCTATGTACGCAGGGAGAATTAAATGATTATTGTCTGCGCATGCGCAAAATTCATTACTTTGCAAATAGCTTGACATCATATTTATGTAAGAAAAACCTGTGCGTAATGCCAATGAAAATCACGGTGGATAAGTACTATTTTTTGTTTTTATTACTGTTTATTTGCTTTTAGAAAACTGAAGAACAAACCAAGTCGGAAAGATTAGCGGAAAATTACGGCTATGAGTTGGTTACTTCATTGTCATTCAGTGCAATCCAAGCAAACGTTTCATTCTCTTGAGAGTCAAGGAAATTCTATGTGGTATCAGATATTGAAACTCTCGGTATTTCCGTGCAGATGAAATTGTTTTCATATGAAAATAAAAAATGATTGTTTATCAGTTAAATCGCCGGGATAGTAATGTACGAAATATTTCGTCCTGTGGTATCTGAATTAGAGGTAGTGAAAGCGTGAGAATCAGTTGTGTGGATAGAATAGACATTCCGCTTGTGAACTTAGGGTTCAGAAGCAGTATCTATGAAACGAAAGGAGACACGGTGTTGATTTTCTACCATTCCCAATGCAAAGTTAAGCTCACTGGTGTTTCTGACCGAAGATTTCAATCCTCTTGATTTAGCGGTTCACGCATTTGAAAAAAAGTTGGCTAAGCTACCGGAAGTTTTATTATGGAAAGTTATTATTTGAGTTTGTGGTTAAACAGGGACCATTCACACGAGAGAATCAGACCGGAACACGTCCGCCGATGGTCACGTTTCGGTGAATTCCGCCCAGATCGCTAAAAGCATGGCATGAGTCGCCTGGTTCAGGAGCTAAAATCAGCTATACCGGATTAAATGAAATATCTCTCGGTGGTGATGGTGGTGTGTCAGTGCACGTGTTTGATAGTTTGTGGTTAGAAAAGATCATGCACGTGGTCATCAGTTTGATGACCAAAGGTTAATGTTTTTTCACTTCACTACCTAACCCTGGCTCAACCGGGAACACGGATGTGTCAGACCGCAAAACGTTATCGAATCCACCGGTTTAAACAAGCCAGGCTCT
This sequence comes from Echinostoma caproni, assembly GCA_900618425.1. Lineage (NCBI taxonomy): Eukaryota > Metazoa > Platyhelminthes > Trematoda > Plagiorchiida > Echinostomatidae > Echinostoma > Echinostoma caproni. The sequence continues at coordinate 50,041 of UZAN01039497.1, forward strand.
TATTCCATTAACTCATCCACCCGATCATTTAAAAAGTCATCCTCCACTTTGGAGTGGGTGAATGGGCGGGTTGAATCATTTTTAACGGTTTACGTCAGTTAATTGCAAGTAATGAATTTTTGAGAGAAATTGCGTGGGTGGACTGAGCATGTTCCTGCTTAGGGGAACAAACGTTGCAATGAATGTGCAGACAAAGAAGTAAAAATGTTTGTTTTTTGAAACGTTCTCCAATGCTCCTAATAAGAGACAAATAGCTTTTGTCTCGCCCTGTAACACAATACTCTAAGTTGTTACAGCACTAACTTGTTCGTAGCGGAAAAAACAGAGATGTCACTTTCCAGGCAAATATAGCACAGTATGTGGTGGGATCACCATTGCACTTTATGACACCTACCAACCTGTGATAAAAGATTCAGCAATTTGGACACCACAAACTGTGATCGATAAAATTCTGATTTGTCTTGACACCGGTAACTTTTTGCAGTTCTTCATAACACTGTGAATTTCAAACATTAGTTTTGTGGAAAGTTGATGCATCATAGCGTGAGGAAAATATTCGTCTTTTTAAGGACACAAATTTCCGTGTTGAAGGTACATGCTGAAATTGGTTGAACTGACCTTGGTCATTTCTGAGAATCTACTGGCCCTGGAGATCGAATTCTGTCTAAGTAAGACGTTTATTGGAGTAAAAATGTTGGAAGGCTGAAGTAGAACATATTCTTTATAACCACTCTGGAGACAAAAATCTCGCTCTTCCAAATGAACGTTCGTTTGAATACTCCACTTCTAGATGATAGTAAATTTTAGATCAACATAATCAGGGGTTTTTCGGCTGTAATGGAGAGTAATGGATGGTGGTGATGAGAACGAGTAAAAGCTGTTTAATTTGAAATAGAACAGTTAAAGTAGCTCAAGAAAATCGCTGTTTAATGCACAGTATTTCATTACACAAATGTTTTATAGAGGAATGATCCAAGCCCGTCGAAATCATCAAATACTTAAATTGAATCTAATTATCAGAACATCGGTTGACCATTTCTTTGTTCCAATCTCTTTTTCAAGATATACAGTAACGGTAACAATAAAATGAGTAATGGTGTGGTATAGTTTATATTGGTTTATTAGAACTGATCATACTTCAAACTTTAAATTCACGCACGTTCCGTAGTTCTTCCAATCAACAATAAACTGAGAAGCAGTCGCCTCAAGTTTTGTTCTTATTAGAGCTCATCAGTAGTGCATATTTACCCTCACGTCCCCAATTTCAACTCCGGACCCATCGCAAGGAAGCTGTGTGTGTTAGTCCTGCACCAAGCGGCTCATGAAAGGGCTGAACCGAATTGCCAATTCATGTTTGTTCAGGTGTCACCTTTGAAGATGATCGGTCAGTTAATTTTGACACGATAGCAAGGAAGGAAGACGCAGCTGAATATCTGTCAACTCCAATCGGCAGTCTCTCACTAAATCAGATCGTCCAAGCATATGTCATGTTGTTACGCATTCCCCGTTAATCTAATTTCAAAATGTGATAAGTGTTCCCTTTTTAATCCACTTTCGGTTGGATTTATAGATTGTTCCCTTTGGATCGTCAGATCAAGCTAACGTCACCGTTCTCTACTGAGTTTCTGCGATTCGTTCTTCTTATTTGTATGAATACCACTACACTTGAACTTTCATTAAATCTATTATAGAGAACTGAGTGAACATCATTGCTTGACTTTATGCGCCTTGCTTGTGAATCAGAATGCATCACAATTCGAGTGATCCTGAATTACAAATATCTCAGTTGTTCCGACAGTACATGTAGGATAAACTCTTTGGAAACTGTAACTTGACTACTCGTCACTCAACTGCGACAAAAAGAGCCGTTGCAGGCAAACTATAAAAGATTCGCTACGGTTTACTTACCTAAGTAAGCACGACGTTTAAATAACACTCCTGATTATGACTGGCCGCATTTCCCTACAAAATAATAGCGTAGTACTTATTGAGACCTGGAAAATAACTCCACTCATCACTCCGGAGTAATGAGCTTGTTACTTGCTAGAAATCGTTCATATCCAACGGTAATTGATCAGTGCAAATGAGAGCAAACACAAAACTATCGTTTTCCTTATTTAGGTCAGTCGGAGTCTTACGCTTTTATGTATTGCATCCATCCACATTCTATGCCACTCACCAAGACAATGACACCAATTGGATCAAGGTTCATAAATGAATGTCAACCTTTGAATTGCTGTAGTTTGAGATTAATTTGTTGAAATCTGTGTAATTCTAGATGATGATCGGTCCATTTTTAACGTCACGGTATCCTCACCTTTTGTCTTCTTCGGAAACCCGATTATACTTTTTGATTATTTCGTTTGACATAAGTGTCTGTAGTTTAATACATCTAAACTTCTGGTAGCTTAGACTCACATAAGCTAGAGGCTCTTATACCTGTACAAGACGAATACCCAAGTACGGTAATCATGACTCTTGCAGTGGAGATTGTTCTCACTGTCAAATCATGGTGTCCGCCGCTGCAGTGAGCTCTTCTGAACTGTTGGAATTAACACGATGTAATTATTTATTTGATTGTCTTAGGATTTGTTGAGGTACATACATTGAAACACTAGCATTACTCAATGGGTTCATGAATTTGTGAATCACATCTTCACCATCAATCAGCTCCTCCTGAAAAGTCACACAGTACAGAGGATTCTGAAAACCTATAAAACTTTACCGGTGTCAATAGGACGGGATTGTTTGCTACTCGTAAAAGATATTCTTGTTTGTTACTGGCACACTTTGTCATTTATTTTCTCATGTGAGCTCCATTAGATCATCTTCGGTTTCAAATGAGCGATGGTGATCAGTTGGTTAAGGTTAATAAAGTACTGATGCGGAGGTCCTATGTTCGAATCCCGCCTTTGCATTTACCTTCCCCATTTCTGTATTTCCCCAGGCAGTCTGTCTATGTCTGGCTCGTCTGTCCCTGAAATTCGATCATCGATTTGCTTACTTAGTATATAAAAAGTAGTGAAAATTTGTTTATTTGCTATTACGTGTAATGTCATATTTGAAGTCCTACTGCCCAGTATCCTCGATTCGGTCCCATAAGAAGATTGGACAGTAAGCAATAGCTTTTTCAACATGACTTGCTTGACATGAACGAGGGATCGATTTCACATTTGCAGAGTCACTTGGCTGGTGTGAAACCCCTGGATAATGTGACGGTTGGTCATATCAAACTGTTTTGTAATTTTTAGGGTTAGTTCGAATTCAGCTCTGATTGTGGTGTCGGAAGTAATGTAACGGATGACCATAGCACTAAAGATAAAACTGTATTGCACAACACCTAAACCAGAACAACGTTAGTCAAGCTTATAAAGTGTGAAGTAACAACATGTACTCGTTCTGTTCAAGGAGACGGGTAGCATATCATGAGCGTAAATCCCATGAATAAAAAACTGAACTCCCCCCGTTACAACAACGATTGTTGCCAGCATTCGAATATCGGAATATCGTCATTGCTCACTGATCGCGAGCAGTGACGAGATACAGAAGCACGTACTTGTCTAGGCCGTCAAACTAATAACACAAAATTAGCATATCTGACAACACTACTGGCATAAAACGCCGCTAATTGCTGCTTAAACTGGTTGACGTGATGTTCAGTTCAGAAGAGTAATATGGGTACTCCCCTCTGCATTGGGTACAAGAAATAATGGTAAGTAAAAAGGTGAGGAACACTACGGGATGATGTAGATTGATTGTAGCTCGAACGTTGGTGTTGGTCACTTCTCCGGGCTGGAAGTGTTTTTCGCAGACGTTTTGTAATCTAGTAACATCATCAGTGCCGTTCCAGCTGGGATAACTCACCAACACCCACATACTACGAGATACGACCCATTAAAGAAACCTGCAAAGTTATTATTCACCAAAATCTCACCACAAACAAAAAACAACCTAGAATGAAACAATATTATGTCACTGCATTTAGAATAAGCAATAAACCTTAAATAAGTATTAGTGTCCCTGCCCTCTACTCTAATACCTAGTTAATCTTACAAATTATATTGCCCTTTTCGTCCCAAAACAGAGGTTCGGACGGAGGTAGTTATTAGTTGGGTCTTTTGTATGCATAATATCTTTGAGACAAAATGCTCTAGTGGTCACTTTTAAAGAAAATCCTGATCCCTCTTAGTTTTCCTAATCGGTTGTTTGAGGTATAGCTCTTTAAATGACAGTTAATTTGACCTTATTGACTTGCAATCAGAGTTGAGTTCTGTGTGAATATTATTCTTATTGTTGGAGAACATGTTTCAGACTAACCAGATATTATAAATCTTCGATGAGAAACGTTTCAGTTACAAACAATGCTCTGTTCATCTATCTTTTGGAGAGGTGAACCCAGTTGTGTTTCAATCTCATGTACCAGTTGTTCTCTTTTCCACGAGGTTTAGTAATATTTGGAATTTCCTTTCATAATCAAAAAAACATTTTTCGACTATCGACTGCTTTTCATTCAAGATGTGAGTTACATCTTGCCAGTTGCTTACATTGATGTTGTTTTGGTTACATTACTAACTGTTACATAAAAGTGTCACCCATAGTAAACAATTCACCACCAAAATCCCCAGTCCATTTCCAACAGGTATATAATAAATCTGTCCAGTGAAATTTCTGTTATAGGAAAATGATTTGTCGGTCATTGTGGAGCAATAAGTGGTACTGTGGTGTTGTTCAAGTTCGTCTGTTTTTATTCTGCTGTTCCTCAACTCGGATTGCCCGTGTGCTTACTAATTCATGGTACGGGTAGTGAATACAATTAATAAAGGTATCAAGTGAGAATTCACATTTGCATTGCTCGATATGTGCCTGATCAATGAGTATTCTCACGGTCACAGTCAGAGATTGTAGTTCCACAGAAAACCATAAAGTAAATAGCAAAGTATAATTTATATGCTAAGAAAAAAAGGCAAGCAACGTGAACACAAAACCAAAACCGGCTGGTTTTGCCATTTGTTTTCTCTACAGCCATCATTCGGATTATGAATGTATTTAAATTATAAACGCACCGAAAATTTCTGCATTTTGTCAATAATTTGGTTCACTATGAATGTTTTTAAGATCTAAAATGGATCAGTTTTCAAGTGATCTTATTTGCCTTCAACGTTGACAATGATGGTTTTTCTTTGTTTGAAAAAGTGATTTGCATACTGGATAAAATAAATATGTAGTAGCAAACTATTATTATTATTGTTATTATTATTATTATTTAATATATAAAGTAAATTGAGATGCAATTAGAAAAGGCTCGGTAAACAGATTGCCGTCAACCACAAGATGGAACATGAAATTTATCATGAATACAGTACTTTGTGCTTAAATTTATCGATTAATCATAGCAAAAAGGTTCTTCTGAAACTTCGAAATTCCAAACGACAAGAATATCAAACAAACCAGTGCTACTTTTCGCATTCAGACTTTCCGGGTATCACCGGAGCGTTCAAGCGAACTCAAAAACTTGGATCAAGATTCTTTCGGATGTTCACTCATTATAACTCGATTTCTTTTTGATGACAGAAAAATCTCTGGTCTTATCCTTATGGATATTAGCCTTAAACGCAACAATGAACACATGTCTCTGTCAATACAATTACCCAAACACTCGAGTGTCACCAGAATCCTATACTCTTTTGTTCTTAAAGCAGATTATAAGAATGCATTAGACAGCCGATCCTGTGTTCGAAAGTTGAGTTAAAAGTGTGAATATAATGTGATTTCAGATAATCTACTTGGAACACTCATCCTTGAATAGCACACTCACACGAAGCATAACAGTGCAATTTGCTTGAAATCTTCGCAGATTTTAGGATCGAAACAAAAGCTTCTATTCTTCGGGAGGGAAATGAATTATTTGCGCAATGCTGCGAATTGGACACACAAACAATCCTATTCAAAACCGATAGCAAGTTGTGCTGAAAGAGTTATTGTTACAGTCGAATTTTCCGATTTTTGTTTTTTACAAATTCCATTGGCTTTATTTGCAGTGCTTTTTCATGGGGGCGGAAAAATAATCTCATTCAAGACGGGTCTAATGAACAGGACAAAAATGGACCGGGATTTGATGAAATGATGAAGAAGAGAAAAAAAATCAATGGATTATTTCCGGCTATTAAATAGACTGCTCCAAAAAACAACCGATGAAAATGTCATTCAGTTTATCAAACGTTATCAGTAATATATATATATTTAGGATAAAGACAGCAAATTCGGTTGTTTAGTGAGTTGAGGATTCCACAAGTTGAACAGAATCTCTTTTCGAATGGAGAATTCGTCCCGGCTACACTAGCAAATTGTGTGATACGNGGTGTATGTCATGATTCCTCATTGAAAGGAAACAGAGCTCACATAAAACGCAATTAGATAGCTGCCTACAGATGGCGCCTAACATGTTCTTCTTCGGACGACCTAAGTGAAATTTTTGTTTTGATCATATTCACATCTTTATTTTCTTACTATTCATCTCCCCAAAGTTCACGGTGCTTACGTAATCGACTGCATCTCAGTTGACTTACACACTGTATGAGGATACGGACAATGCTCGGAAAAGAAAATGATTAACCATCAATCGATAGTTTGTACATGTACGGTTATGACTATTTGTTACAACAACTTAGTAAGCTGTTTAACGGGCAAGATAAGATTCGAGTAGAACTAATCATTTTTATTGACGAGTTAAACGCTGGATCGATGAATTATATAATCGCAAAAATGGTGTAAGAATTAATTTAAATGGGAACAAAGGCTTCACGAGAACACCGTCAGAATGCTGGTTTAACGAGCCGAAGGTTACATTAAATTTTTACGTGCTTCGTAGCATAAAATTTAGTTAGATTTAGGGCTCCAACGGTATATAATGTGAATCTGATAACTGTTTCACAAGAGGTCAAAGATTACCGATTAGCATTAAAATTACGGGATCCTAAACAGGTCTGTTTTTGAGATAAGAAGAACGGGTACTGAGCGGTGTACAGATATGTAGCATAAAGTTAGCCACCCAATCGGTAAGCGTAATCGGGGTTGCCGGTGATGACGGTCGGGGGCTCAGCAATTTATCGTTCTGTATTCAATTTTCTTTTTGATTTTCAACTAAATGTTGTTCTTAAATCTATGAAATGGTGTCCGGACAGATATTTGTTATCAAATGCTTCCTTCGTGACTTGTTGGACTACATGGTGTTTTTGTTTTATTCATTTGAGATAAATCTGTTTGATATTGGAGCAACATTCTTCTCCACTGTTCCGATCTTACATTTAGGGTGATCAAAGCATGAGGACAAACATATGGTAGAATGAGTTGGACTTTGTACACAAATACAGCAAAGCGACTCACATCGGTGGGAAACCATTAACAGTCTAAAAATATTTGGGTATATTTGTTCTAAATCAAAAACCTAATTCTACCGTAAAAACTGATGATGGATTTTGTGAGAAGTCTTATGCTTCGACATTTGCTTACTTTCTCTGCAATAGGTTCTTTGTGTTATCTGTGGATCCTCTATTCCATGTGTTGCTCAAAAATGTTTGTTATAATAGGTGAAATTTTTGATTTCACTCCATCGATTTGGATTAGCCATGTGTGGAGAGAGGATTGAAGCAGGATGGATGTTTTCCTGGTTCTGTCTTCCAACAGTACGGATATCCAAGATAAAATGAAAGTTCTTACATATTTAAGTGAATAATAAACAGACGTTTGAAAATATATTGTTTGCTACATTGACCATTCGTAAATAAATAAGCGAAGTCCAATAAATAACTGTACAAATTATTCCAGTTTACCCATCACATTTAGTTCACATTTTTTCATTGTTAACGATATGTCTACGCTAATACACAGCGGGGAGATTGTAAATTTTTGCCTACCGAGCGCATCGTAAATAGAGGCTGGAACAGGGAGAGTTGCAAAGGTCACTGGTTTCTCTGCATCATGAGTAGTTGTTTTATGTCTATATACTTGTACCTGCAGGAATTGGACAACCTTATACGCTTACACCTCAGTGGTAAATGTACAATGTTTCTCACATCCGATCTAATGTACAAATTATTATGAAACTAAGCTTTAAAAGTATCGCTAAAGTGTGATTTATATACACAAATTCTGAGGTAAATCAATGGCGATCCATTACTTATTGGTTAGAAGTCGCAGTGGTATTCTTCTATATTTGAATACAAGAATGGGGGTGCATGGAGGGGCATGCATAGAGATGAGTAGAACAGGCAGTAGAATGGGTGAAACTCATTGGTGAACAAAAAGGAACCAAACTGACTATATGGTTAGGATTGCCTTCGTTTGCGTGACTGAAACGAGTAACGCCTCATTTTTCCATACGATTGATAATGTGTGTAGACCATCGGTGATTACTGTCAATAGCCACATTCAGGTAATGGAGAGACATCACTCTAGGCACTCAGTTGCAGTTAAAGGTAGCAAAGTTCTTTGAAACTGCAAAGCGAGAAATACTAAACGTGTACTTTAGGCACTTGGATGTGTTGAGATTAAGGCAAGATTTCTTGAAAATGTGAGCGATTAAGGATGTCAACCGTAGACCGCCAGGTGACACTATTGTAAGCGAAGGTTTATTTGGTTGAAAGTTATCAATGTTTGACAGGCATTGTGGCAGTATACTTTTTACCCAATGGACATAATACAATAGTGACCGGGAGCAGACAAAACGATAGTTTGAGGGAGAATACGTTGCAATATTGGCGCTGGTGTTTTCTCTGAGCTGGAACGATTGTTCACAGACGTTTCGTAACAGAAATACGCAATACCAACTGTGCGAATCCCGGAAGAAAACAGTTCTCAGTGCAACCGGGGTCATGTAGCTCTGTTTGAGGTTTTTGATTGGATGTTTGCGTCCCTTAACTCTTGGTGGTCAACTTCCACCATTTGTTGGGATTTGATTGGCTACTTTGTTGTCGTGTTGGCGTCCTCTTCATCCGTATTGCGAACACCCACGTACCGCGAAGAAAAAGAACATTACAAACTCCGCATTCAACTCATTAGAGTAGTTTATGGGAAAGATCAAACGTACGAAATTGGAGGAAGAGTAAATCATGGTGTCATTTAACGTCACCATTCTATTCACTTCAATATACTTGACGGAACAAGCCATGAAACTTTAATCCACAGGATAATATAAACCCAACAACAAGTCGAAGCGGACGGAGCTTTAGGTATCCTTATGCAAACTTCCAATTCAATGGACAGCTATACGAAGAGCTAGGAGGCATTCCGATAGGAACATCAGTTTTAGAGCCCATACTAGATTGGAGACAATTGTCACTTCTATCATCAACCCGAAATGGTGAATCACGCGTAAAACTTTGTCGTTCAGAAATCTAGCCATTTGGAGGAGACCGCCTAAACAACAATGTGTTGTGTTCTCTGGAATCGAACTTACTGTGGAGAAACAGCAGAACGAACAAATACCCTGTCTGTAGGTATTGGTCAAACCAACTGAACAAGAAGCGAAAGCCAACTCACATCGATCAGATTATCAGCCTTCAAAGTAGCCACTCTTTGACACATNCAAACGAGCGAAAAGGCACTGCAGCCTTCTGAAGCTTCAAAGGACAAAGGAAGCCCTGGATTTTGGGTAACGTAACTGATACCCACCAAATCTCGTGCTACGATGAATATTGTAATATGACCGTCCTGCAAAGTTAAAGATAAACCTGCAAGGCAAAGTAAACAAAAACTATTAACTAAAGGTCCAATCAGATACAGACACTCATGATAAAAACTTCTGGTGCGGTTGCCAAGTGTTACAATACATGCGACGCTCGAGGAGAGAACGACAATCGAAGCTCCTGGAGAAACCAAGAATACATAGTCATAAGAATGACCACCGAGTAAAGAACAACACCCCGATATATACAAGAAGTCTCGAACATGGCAGTCAGACTATTACGGCAGTCAGGAATTTCGGTTGCACACAAGACATCGACGACAGTGAAGGCTATCCCATTAACACCAAAGGATCACCTGCCAAACTATGATTACTCAAACGTCGTATACGAATTAGAGTGTCGAGACTGCGATAGATACTGTATCAGACAAACCAGTAGAAAACTCAAAACACGACTACACGAACGCAAAAAGACATGAGAATAAATTGTAAATCTCAATCCGTGCAGATGCTGAGAATCACGTCTTCGAACTGGACNAAGAATAAACGGAAGAGAAACGTGAATTTACGCTGCTGGAAGGAAAGTATAAACGACCCATTTGTTAAATCTAAAAGAAACATTGGTGATCGAAGACTATCGCAGCTGGAATCGGTCCAGAACCACCTCTAACAAGGTTGGTATTGATTCAAACCGGTTTTCGGTTGGTACAAGATAATCAATCGACCAGTGGGGAAAAAGAGAATGCCAGCATAACAATGAAGCAGCCAATCAAATCACAGTAAATGGCCGAAGTTGACCACCAGATTGAAGGAATGCAAACATCCAATCAAAAAGCGATGGAAATGTTTGTGATAATTAACAAAGAGCACTGGACAGCTGTTTCGTCCTGTTTGGGACTCGTCAGCAGTGCGTACTTTTTGTGTCCCTGTCAGGAGCTTGATACTCTAAAATCCAATCAAAAACCTCAGATTGAGCTATATGACCCCGGTCACACTGAGAACTGTTTTTTTCCGGAATTCACACAGTTGATGTTGCGTAATCTG
>UZAN01039497.1:63331-75214 GCA_900618425.1 Echinostoma caproni
CTCCCGAGCGATGTAATATGGGAGATTATTGACTGTACTTATCTGTCCATCCAGTGAATGGCAATCTAAGATGTATATTCATAAAAGCGCGTTTTAAGTATGTAGGTAGAACTAGTTTATTTAAACACACAAAACATGTGTTGGAATTACCGAGTTTGTTCAGAATGGCGGTTGAATTCGAGACCTTCCTAAATAGCGAGTGAAAGTTTCTGCTAACCCATGATTGTACATTCATTTTGTCAAGGGCGGTGCAGTCTGCCAAGCGGCTCGCCTGTTTATTTCGATCCAAGCACATTTATGAGTTTCGCCAAGAACTTGATTTTTGATAAGCATAAAACTCAAAGTTTTCATTTGAAGCATACCCTGACGGGCACAGGTACAGACCCTGAGCGTGATTTGCATCGAGATAAAGATAAATCAAATGTGACAAATATTGAGTGTAACGATGAGCACGCGAGTGTGACGCGGTCGAGTGAAGGGTAACTGAGATTGTGGGAGGTGTGAAGGAACATAAAGAAAGCGGTTAGCAAAAGGAGACATCCGAATTAAAAGCATTTTTCCATCCACAAATTTGAATAACAATCCAACCGATTTCATGATCTGTTCGGGTCTAAAAAACCATACTTGAACGAATGCACACTGTTGTCATCTCAACTTTCCCTTTCTCTATTCCTGTTAGTGATCAACCCTAGTTCTCTATTTTTCGTGAACCCTGACCCAGGTTTTCGAATGTATTTTACTGTTGACAGCAGGCTACTTGTTATTTTTGTGTGTATTCATAGGTTGGTTTGCTTCAGCGTGTGTATGTACAGATACAACGAAACGATCAATGGAATGAAACAAATGCGACAACCAACTTTTCCAGGGATCTGAGAAGAATCATTGAAACTTAAGCCAAAGTGTTCATTTGCTCTTCACACGGTGTGTTTCACCATATAGACAAGCTAAATTCATCATTTCTCTTACGCAGAAGACGTACATATATATATATATATATATGTGAACACTGATTTGGGAATAAGTGGGCAGCTGTTTTCAATTGGTTGAGTCTCATTGAGCCCATTGAGCCTACTTGCATCAGATGGAATGCGGAAGACTTCATACCAAGTCATATCCCTGGATGTGAGCAGTGAGATGAGCAAACAGTGATGCTCCCAACAAGCTTCCCAAGATGACTTGTAATATAATCTGTATAAGGAAAACAAAAAAATGTTTTATCAGCTGCCTGGTGGTCGAGTGGGCAGTATACCAATGTTCTACCCGTGAGGTCCCGGGTTTGATCCCCAGCTAGGTTGATGGATTCGCACTGCTAATGAGACACAACCAGGCCGAAACGGCTGTCTTGTTCTGCTCACTAGCTTTCATTTGCTCTTTACACCACGAAAGTCACCATTCATATTTTGACCAAATGATTAGAGTGTGCCAATGACTAACAAAAATACTCAGAATTAATGTGTATATCTTCTTCTTTGTTATTATGAATGAGCGACGGTGAATGTGAAGGTGAATACATTGGGAGTCGAAACCGGGAACAATGCACTGAGTTTCACAAAAAAGATGGTGAGCAATGGTAATACAAGTCTCGCATGGATTTAGACATATGTATTTAGTGCTTCTGGAGTGTATGGGTACTTTTTACCAGTAATCAATGTTTCTTCGCACACTCTTCTGGTTGTCTCACGGTCTCCTCCTTGTTAGTTCAGACGAGGTGAGTCATTTAGACCTTCGGAAACGTCGAGAGAAACACTCAAATACATTCATCCGAATGAGTTTGTTCTGCATCGCTATTAAATGAACAACTGTGAAATCAACCAAGGATTAGCGGGGAATAAATTCTTGGTGAGACAAAACAATTCGGAATCCAGTAGGATTAGGAATTGAATTAGGAATTTTCACATCAGAATTATCTTGTTGCTCCTTTTCCTTTTGTGTTTGAGGCGTTAGTTTGTAATCTTTTCGTTGGCTTTAAGACAAACAATTTGTTACGGCGTCACTTACCTCATGTGTTTGTCAGTATTCCAAGTCCATGTGTTTTCTTTTTGGCAACAAACATATTTCTCTCCCTATTTTTCCATCGATGTGGAAACAAGTTTTGCAAATTGCAATCTTGGCTAATTGATAAATGCATGAAGAAATAAAGCATACGGATCGGCGATATTCCTACTTTTATTTTTGTTGTTGTTGTTTCTTAGGATGAATGTTTTGGATAAAATGTGTTCTCAAATGACATGATCATGCAGCTTTAATTTTACGCAAGCTAAGCAAAAAGAATGGTTAGAAGTGATACGAATGGGGACTACATATCACTCAATCATCCTGTTTAACTGTTCAATTTATTTTTATGGCTAGTATATCAACTTTATACCATTGTTGACAAAAACTCTCTGTTTAAGGTAATATTTCTATATACTTTGAGTAAATTTTGGATTTTAGTGTGCCCCTGCTTGGAGACACCTAATTAGGTATTAGCTCAGTATTTTCTTCTGTTCATTTCTTGAATTTTAGATTTTCGGCTAAGACGCCGACAAATTCTTTGGAAATCAGAAGTTGGCTTACAGTAAATGCTTAGACGTTTGCCACACCTCTGATTTGGACCCTACAGGTAATCTTTATCAAAGACATTCCGTATGCCGCTAGGCGAGATCTTTTGACCGTCCTACAGCTAGATAGCGTTTTTCTATTCGTTTGTATGTACCACCACCGAAGTTGAAATCAAACATCTCGAATGTAATATCGAACTGTTTCGACCTGACTGGGTCTCATCAGCAGTGTAAATCAGTCAAACTACCTGTGAATCGAAATTGAGAACTCTCCGGGAGAAAGCAGGCATACTACCAACTACCTCAAAGCGGCGGTAGATTATTGGTAAAAGTTACCAAATCACAACGCCGGGGGACGTGAATTCAATTTCAATCATCACCGCGTGACATTACCACTTTGTATTCCATGGCAGCTCTCTGACCGACCACTTTTGCCTAGCTGAAACGTTTTCTTATATATTCAAAAAGGGAATTAAAACTGAAAAAGCTAGTTACATCTATTTTTGTTTTGTCTTTGCACTTCATTTAATTCACTATCTTCGTCCGTTTTTCAAATGATTCTTGCACAGTTTTTATTATCTCTTGAACTTTATCTAAACCAGTTGATTTGTTCACTCAATCGGGAGTTATTCGATTTTACCATCTCTTGTAATTGTGACAGAAATATGCAAATTATGTTTTTAATGATTTTCAAAATCGTGCTTGAAAAGTAACTTTTACACGATTATAGAAATGCGCGGATCGTTAGCGGAAGAGCGGCGATTTCGCATCAATCAGCCAGAAGATTCCCGCGAAGAAGTTTATCCAGAAAATGCATTAATTCTAACGAATCACATACCCCCAATGGTGCGCAGGTGACCCAGTTCAAAACTGACCATAAGTAAAATAAATACCATTCCTTTGATATGCCTCAGTCTAAGTGTACAAAACAACTGGTTCAGATGCACCAACCACTTTGAAAGGACTTTAACCGAGCATGATGGACATTACTGAACCTACATGAGAAAAGTTCAAATAAACCAAATGTCGACTAATCATTCGGAAACTCACACAGACACACATTCCAAGCGCACTTTCTCATATACACGGTTCTTATCAATCGAGAGTATTCTACATACTTTGGTTTCAAAAACGTGTATTACTAGTGTTGTGAGACACTAATTGCTTGTGAGTAGTACGCAAAATAATGCGATCTGCAGGTTCTTTCAACGACCAAAAATGAACAAGACCTGTTGAAACAAACGGTTGATTTTTGATAAGGTGAACACAAAAATGCGCATCGGATATTGGACCACTCCATTACACATCCAGTGTGTTTTCGGGAATTCTGCAAACTTGTTTCAAATGAGATATTTTATTATATGAATGACAATTTAACTATATCCTGACCGTTGTTGTTAAGAAATACCGGACCAGCACCGCCTTTTGGAATTATAACACTAGGAGTGGTCGAACATATTTTTGGAATTAAACAGTTTTCACGTTTATCGTGAAAATATTTTCACACATCGAGGGTTGACTGGAATAGCTAAGTTGCCCAGCGGGTAGGTAAACTGTTCGCACAGCATAAAAAATGGCCAAACATGAAAGGCGAGGATTAAAAAAATTTCAACTATACTGTTCTCTCGATATAAATGAATTAGATAAATTACTAATGTGAACTAAGCGATTTATATCTCATTGATTTGGTTTCTTCTTCCTTGGTGTTTACAATGTTCAGTATACGTAACCAAATGAAATGAAAAGTATAAATAGTCCCAAATGAAGCGAGGGATTATTTGATTTGGATTGGTGCGTTATCTCGTTCGTTCCTAAATGGGAGAAGTTATAAAGGATGCTTCCAACGCGTGACTACAATCATCTAAGATAACTCGAGTAGGCTTGCGTTATTCCCTCTGTACGCGGTCACAAATGCGTGGTCTCAGCTACCACACTGGTGCAGCCTCAGCCATGACAGAGGCTGGAGTTTTCAGGTAATAATCAATATTACTATGACTCTTCATCGAAACAGGTTTAGTGATCCGTTTATGAACCCAAGTGAAGATGTGCTCAGTGATTCCGTTACGTAAATGCCTTTATGCTCTGCCAACATAAGTGTCATCACACCCAGACTGAAATTGGTGAAATAAGTTTGCATTTAGTGAGCAGCGATAAACGTTCCTGAACCGGAGTAGAGAGGACGCACGGATCTTTTACGCAATACTTCCGGAAAACTTCATAATTCGAGAGATATTCTTTGACCGAGCGAGTTACTTCAATCAGGACTGGAAGACGAATTTCCCATCAATCTCGGCGTAAACAGCACAATTTTCCCCCTTGAACTAAACTGAGCTCGTAGGTGAACTAAACGGTGTAGCCATTTCAACTGAGAATATTTAGAAACAACTGATATCCGTTTTTTGTGTCTTACAATAACAAGCTGCTCACGATTGTTTACGATGAAATTTTTAATTGTTTCTGCACAATGAAGATTTATACGCTTAATTTTCGCTGATTGCCGTTGTCGTCATTTCCTTGATATACTGGTATAATCGAAACTTAAGCAACGGGTCCCTGTAAAACACTTGTCGGTTCGTATAGGCAACAGCATTTATACTAGAGTAAATTTGTTTTCCAAATAACAAAAAACAAGCCTTGATCAGTTTTTAAAGACGTGATTTTCCTGATTCGTTTATAATCAGCAGATGCAATGGTTCAGAGAGTAGCGGATACTTCCATTTCGTCAGTAGTGGTTAACCTAGACCATGATGAGTTAAGAAGTAACTAAAGAGAATGGGACAGTTTTTATTGATAATATATTGATAATAATTAAGATGTAAAGTCTGTGTACACTAATAGTCGATTGGTTTGCCTTCGTTCTTTAGGATTGTTTCGAGTCTATTCGGCATCGAATCCACCAACTTTGTCATGAAGTCATTTTGTATTTTATGCTCCTTTACGTATCGCACTATTGCCTCCAATGTCCAATGTATAGATAGTACATTGACCCCTCTCTTCAAAACAGAAAACAGAATTTCAATCACGTTGAGATCCGGGCTATTAGACGGAAGTTGCATGAACTGGACCTTAGCAAGTAACAAGTGAACCAGAATCCTTAACGTTGAAGTAATGGGCAAGGTTTGATATCGAAAATCCCAGCTTGTGTGCTTGTGCAATTCTGTTTCTGTCTCCTTCACTGAAATAACGGAGAATTTTGGTTTCGAGCGCTGCTTTCTTCATTATAGTGACAACAATGCGAACATTCAAAGCTGTGCACAAAAATGACCTTGATTTCAAGATTAACTTTGATTGAAGTGGTATTTCTCGAATTCAGTGAGTTCGATAAATATTATGAAACCTTATTTAGTGCAATTTCTCCGGGTTGAGAAAGAATTTCATTTGGTTACTCAATAGAGTTGTTATACTGGATTATATATTAGATAGAATAATGCCGCATAACAAATAACAGAAATGGCAAAGATTTATGGCAATAAATTAGGATAAATCGTGAGTCATTCCTATTGGAAAATACTGCGTTGTCATACCTGATAAAGTTTGTGATTTTCATGTTGAAAGTAATTAATCTTGGCAACCAAGATCAGGCACGTTTATTTGACAATGATGCAGCCTAGAAACTACATAGATCGAAGTAGACAAAAGATCAATGATTGTCCATACCTAAAACATTAATACAGGTTATAAATATAATGATCACAAAGAAAATGTTTTAGTGCTTCACTATCGGACAGTACTGTATGTGCATGTTTTATGGTTGGCTGTTTGAACTTATCACATAAACGCGTATCACTGCAAATCACGGTATCACCAATTTTACCCAAATTCCGTGAATTAGTTGGATGACAACGGATTCCGACTTGGATACAATGCAAACTTTACCCTTTTTTGATGATCTTTTCATCCGGCAAATCAATTTTTGACTGCGCGGTTGAACTTAAATTAATGATTCGTGTTGGCGGTTTTTGATCGGTTGGGTTATGCAACCAGATGGATAGAAGTTGGTTTTGTCCACGGATCTTGCCCCATATTAACAAATGAATTAGTGAACATAAGGCAAAGTGTTACTTACTACTGAATACTGGTATCGGTAATCTTGAATAACCCATTTGATTTCTTCGCACTTCGTTGTGTATGGACGTCTAAAATAAACAAATACGTAGCGCACCGTATGAAACGAAAGACATGGGTTAATTGTTTTGCAGCAGCAAAATGAAACTCCCTCAATAAAGTGCATGTATTCTGAATTTCAGTTAAAAATTATCGGCTCAATATGTTCAGCTTAACATAATGAAATAACCGTAACAGAAGTTTGCGTTCCATTACGAAGTTTCATTCTTTTGGAACTCAATCTTCCAAAGCAGGAATCGAAGGAGAAAGAAACTCCATTTCAATGGGGACGGTAAAATGACCAAAGGTATTTCGTTTCTCGGTGTTTTCTTTGTTGTTTTCAGGAGAAGAAGCGCAAATATAGCATTTGCACACCGGTCGCATCATCAAATACAAGCTGCCTTCCACGGTGTTTTTACATAAAGTTTCTACAAATGAGACGAGTAGACTTAGAAACCCCTAAACCGACTGCTGCAGTTTTTTCTGCAACTGGATGTGGCGGAGGGAGATAAACTTTCAACTTCACCAATATTTGTTATACATCATGTGATATAGCTTTTTCCAGGAAAACACACGACACATTTTCTGGCTAATGTCAATTGATTTAATCTTCAATCATTTTGTGGAAAGTGATATAAACTCTTGAAAATAGAGAGCTGGAATGTGCACATGTTTTGCAACATGCAATACACTTTGATTCTTAACCGACGCCTGATTGTAAACCGTGTGCCGACGGAAGATCAAAACCCGTCACACAGCTACTTGTAACCAGGCGGATAGTGCGTCCGCTGTCCAGTTTCGGCCAATCGGGAGCTTCATTCTNTTCTAACCTAAGTTTGGGGTATTTATGAAATTGGATTAGATCAAAGCCTTCTTTAAATAACCGATTGATAAAACATGACCAGGACTTCTGTTGATTATAGTATCATGAATAGTATTTACCATGAAGAGGAAATGTAAATTCACCCCAATAACGTTTCAATTGCAGCAAATGCCCTGATCTAAAATGGCACGTATTGGGCTTTAGAAAAATGAATCTACATCAAGAACAGTGTTAACTGATCTAACCAGTTAAAATACTACTAGGAAGTACTTTCTCACATTCAGGCGTTCTCTTAAAAACTGTGTCAAACGAGAAAAAACTACAACGCATTCCNGAATCATTTTTAAGCCACTGCATGGAGATAAATGGGGTGAATTTCATGTCAAACAAGGAAACAAACAACTCAATTTAAGCAGATGCTCACTAAATTACTAGTGAACATTCTTCAAATCTCCTAAATAACTGTACGAAGACATCAGATCTCTCATATTCCTTAAATTTTATTTTATGTTCCATAAATGGGTGAATGCATTGGTATTCATTCTGTCTCTTCGTTGAGACTTTAAAAGTGTGTATTTTTCTATGTATGTTTTAATATTATTTCTCTAATTACCATTTACCAAACTGTATATGGATGGACCTTTTTGATAGAAATAATAATCATCATTCCGTATTCTAACGTGTTCACACTTTGTCAGTATTGATAATGATTTGGTGTAGCTCCAATGCACTGCACTCGAAAAGTCAGGTTTCTTCAAAGCGATAAGGTAGCGTATCCTCATGGGTGCTGTAATTTATTGTCAGTCAAAATATGATCATTCCTAATCTCCTCACTTGATACATAAGCACACCATTTACCGATTGTCGTGTTTTTAAGTTAGACCGGTTGTCAGACATTTACTCAAATCATTATGTTGCATAATTTATGGGTTACTTTCAAATTAGGAAGTGAGGATTTATGGCGTGATCATTACTAGAAATGACTTCTTTCCGATAGGTTTTCCCCATAATACATCGGTGTGTATGTGAAGCTGAACTTCGTTCAGTGTTCTGAATAAATAATGATTGTGGTAGTTCGATATCCAATAGGAGTTAAAAACGCAGAATTCGCATTTGGGAAGTTCTAATGAAAAGTGAAAACAGTTAGTTCTTCATGCTTGAACTTTCTGGAAATCAAACTATCGCCAAAAATTCAAGCGTATCATATTCAGTTTCCTTTTTCTGTCGGTCAAATCAAAGAATCCTCCATGCACGCAGAGGGTGCGTTCTAAAAAGCTCACGTATTCACAACGTAGATATACAACTATTTAACAAAAGAGAAATAAATTAGACATTGTAGTGCGAAAGAAATTGAAATAGGTGGTGGTTGTCAAAGGAGTGACTAGCATACAGGTAAGGTATACTGAATTTCATTACTTCGCTTTAGGGATTTACTAATAGAGATTATTTGAACTTAACAACTTCAAAAGAATGCTATCAGATTTTTGATACACAAAGTACCTGATCAAAAAAACATGCCACGGGGATGAAATGCATGATAAAAATATCTTAACGATAACAGTTTTAATAATGACAATTTATCCGAAAAAAGTCAAAGGAAGTTAAAGAAATGGGAAACCTTTTTTTAAGCTGTAATATATATATATATGTATATACAGGACAGCGGACAGAACACCGGGCAATCACAAAGTCATTAAAATGATTTTACAAGATAACCGTTTTACTTAGATACTCTGCATAGGTCATATTTTGTTTTTGGTGGAAAACGAAATAAAAAGTGAATAGGTTGGAACAGGTGAGAATGAATGACACCGGGATGTGTACCAGCGTAACGTTTGGAAATACTGTGATCGACGAGACTAATTATCAAATGAAAACAACGGTGATCGTTTCGAAACTGAAGGAAAAATCAGTGCTATGTCTGAGGTTATGCATAAAGTAGTGGGACAAGTTCATTCAGGTCATCTTGCAAGGTGATGCCTTTTGGAGCATTAATTTGTATTATAATAAACAATGAATTTTGGGCCAACAGAAAGATTCTGTGTGTACATGAAACAGTGAGGACTGAATGGAACACTTTAAAATACCCAAATCCATGTTTATGTAAAAAGAGTCTGTATCATTTCATGAAATATATTAGGTCCCAGGATATGAGCATTTCAATATAACATTTAAAAGGCCTCATATGAGTAAACCGTATGCAATTTGTACAATGAAAAGTGAAAAAGCTGGTTTCCCACTAGTATGCAAATGAATGCACTAAATGGTGAACTTCATTTGTGGGCAACCTAGTTTAGAAAAATAATGCTTACATTATATCGTATTTCATGGTATCTAATATTTGCAAGGAAACAACTTGTGATGAACCAAAGGTCGTGCATTGCCTGGAATATGTTTGTCATTATTATTCAAGCCAAAGTGACACGATTCTAGCTAAGCAAGATATATCTCTCTCTACCGTAAAATTGCTCTGTATATCTCTCTATAACATATGAAATGTTATTAAGAATCAAATTAAAGTTTTTCACAGTTTACGTGAAAGTAATTTTATTTTTTCATCCCACGATTTCACTAAACTACAAGTTAGGCCTACTCACAATTTCATCGACTCGTTCATCGATGCATATTCAACATGGTTCAAGTTTCGTTTTCCCTAAAAATTGTTTTATGACCATAAGTAAAGATAGATTGATCAGGAATAAACGTTGATCAGTTCAATACAGTTAGGGTTACTAACATAAAGCATATATCTTATCGATGAGAGTTGAGTGTGAGTGCATACAATGTGAAATGTGGACGTGATCGTCAATCGTTACCCAACCGTAGAGATTGACCTTATTTTGACAAAGATAAACAATATGCGCAGCCACACCCTGATATTGAACGGAAGAATATGTAACGTTTCTTTGAGAACCTTTTAAAGTTAGCATTCTACTGAGAGACTCTTATCTCATTCAATTTCAATTTCTTCCAATAATCGCCTACAATGAGTTGCTTATAGTTCAATCGTAAAACATTCAATTATATTACTCAAGAATCACGGTAGTCTAGAAACGAATTTACCGGCATGACAGTGTCCTAGTCCTTAATCAATCAACGACAATACTACTGATAAGCAAATATCTGAGACCTTTGTATGTTTTGATACGTGGAAAAACCACAATTTAAATCACATAGATACCCACTTTTACTAAGGTCATTTGACTATTCATTTTCAACTCAAGGTAACGCATTCTGTTATGTCTTAGATAAGGCACATTCGATTTCCAACTAAAAATAACTTACGTGAAATTTACTTTTAGCTAAACCTTTACCACAAGCATAACAGTCCCCAAAGCATCCAATTCTTCTATCTTCTCCAAACCGTTTCGCCCTACAGAATTAACATTTCCAGCTCTTAAATTGACTGGAAAGGCCATCCTCGAATGCCTTCAACAGTCTATAAATATTCCCAGTGATCCGTTACGGTTTGCTTACAAGCAGTCTCCACCCTCGGTCATTTTATCACTAAGTCTTTGAGAAGCTCTGTTAAGTCTGTTTGGTGTGTTTTTCTGGATTACTCTTCTACATTTATTTCCATTCCAAGATCTATGGTCTTACAAAAACGTGAATCGTTTGAATGTCCCAAGCAGTTGTTAGCTTGGTTATCCAACTGATAGAGTACAAACCACTAGATTAGGGAAGGCCACATTGAAATTCTTAGTCCAAAAACTCCGGGGTTCTTCAGGGAGCTGCATAATCTCCATACTTATGTTTCACATTGTGACATTCCTTGTGTTTCTCCCTCACCAATTTTGAAATGTGCAGATGAAGCTGTGCTGTGCCAACCTATTTCTTATTACTCCTTTCTAAGCTCCTTTACCGACAATCTTGATTAAGTTCAGTCATTCTCCCTATCATTGGAGCTAATCCTGAACCTCAGTTGATGTGTTGGATGTTTACATAGTTTTGCTTGCTCCCCATATCCGACAGACCCAACAATGATTAATAACAATCATTNATCTAGGGTGAACTCTATCAATATCTTGGTGTAACTATAGAAGCAGCGGGCCTTCGAAGTTGGCCGCGCGGTCCGTTACATCGTCGGACTCGGAACTATACAATCACTCTTCACTGGATTTATCTGGATACACGTCCTTCGTTGTCATAGAAACGTTGTGTGATTATGGTTATCTTAAATTCTGTGAAATACTCTGCCGTTTTCATGAAGCAATTTTGAATTTCTGGCCACCGTATTTTACCTTTTTTGGCAAATCGGTTCGTAACAGGGAGAGAAGTATTTACGGAAATCTCGAAACACTTCCCAGAAAACACAGAGCTGGATGGCAGATTGCACTACGCAAACAATCAGTTTCAGACATCTGCATTCCAGCAGTCATCAGTGGAAATGTGCGCTCCTTGCTTCGCAACATGGCA
>UZAN01039497.1:75633-89086 GCA_900618425.1 Echinostoma caproni
AGGCTTGTCTTGATTTGTGTTTCATTAACGACCTGAATTTATTTAACTTGTGCTGTCGCTCCCCTATTGACACTTCTGATCATGCAGCACTGAAATTATCTCCCACGATCTACAGTAGATCCAATCACCAGTTTTACNGCAAATCAGGCAAACGAGTCTTCATGTATTCTACCATTTTTATCAGTACTTCACTGTACAAA
The DNA here is from genome assembly GCA_900618425.1 of Echinostoma caproni. Taxonomy (NCBI): domain Eukaryota; kingdom Metazoa; phylum Platyhelminthes; class Trematoda; order Plagiorchiida; family Echinostomatidae; genus Echinostoma; species Echinostoma caproni. The sequence continues at coordinate 75,834 of UZAN01039497.1, forward strand.
TGCAAACCTAAACACCTCAGTAACTACCGAAACATTATCCTTGGTAACATTTACATTTCTCCTTCTTGTTCCACTGATCATTTTAACGAGTTCACAGATATTTTCTCTACCGCTTTACTAAATTACGTAGACTCCTCCCTTTGCATCGTGTGTGGTGACTTCAATAGGTTTGATGTCACGTTTTTGACAACGAAACGTTGTTAACTTTCCGACCAGACTCCAGGCTTGTCTTGATTTGTGTTTCATTAACGACCTGAATTTATTTAACTTGTGCTGTCGCTCCCCTATTGACACTTCTGATCATGCAGCACTGAAATTATCTCCCACGATCTACAGTAGATCCAATCACCAGTTTTACACTCGGCATCGTGATCGTTGTCTTTGTCGGCGTCAATGCCAACCCGAAAATCTTGCTAGACTGAAAGATATATTAGATCAGACAGATTTCTCTTCATTTATGCACAATGACCCCTCTATATTTTGTGATACCTTGACTGAATACTTGAAGTTCTGTTATGACACGTGCTGCCCGTGGGAAACTTTATACATAAGGTCAGACATTTTTTTGGTCCCCCACACTTAAACGATTGCGTCGGAAGAAAGAACAAGCTTTCAAGGCGAAAAAGTATTCTTTGTTGAGAGACCACTCAAAAGCAACCAAGACTGAACTGCGTAGAGTAAACGCCGCTTATGTGCATGCACTGCTGGCAAGCGGAAAGTGTCGGGATACATGGAAAATGATGTGTAAGTTATGCGGCCCCAAGGCGAACGGGAATCTTCCAGCTGTCAATGTGGACGATATCAATCGCTGATTCAGCAATGCTGAAACCGACACCCCTATTCCATTCACAGCAGCTGCCCTCGCTCCTAATATTGTTGATTTAAGTACTGGTCAAACTGAAGTATTCAAAACCTTCATCAACCTGAACTCTAATAAAGCATGCGGTCCTGATGGACTGCCACCGGTTGTGCTAAAAGAATGTGCAGCCTCCCTTCCCCCTGTTTTCACCAATCCACTCAACCTGTGTTTTAATAAACATTACATTCCGGACTGCTGGAGAGTGGCTTCTATCACACCAGTGCCCAAAAAGGGATCCTCTAAATTTCGCCCGATTGCTTGTACTTCTGTGGGTTTGAAGGTCATGGAAAAGATTTTATTACAAAAAATGCTGCCCAAGCCGAATGCACCTGATCACAATCAATTTGCCTGCTGCAGTTCCAGGTCAACTATTGATGCGTTGGCATCCCTCATTCATTATATCTCTTCCTCCTTGGACAGGAAATCTTAATCTGTTCGGGTATGTTTCATTGATTATAGTGATGCCTTTAATTGTCTTGATAGGTCCAAACTTCTTCACACTCTTTTTGAGAAAGGCATTCAGCCGGGGCTTACCAATCTTTTAAGTAATTATTTCACCCAACGATCACAGTTTACCAAATATAAGGATCTTAACTATTTTCACCCTACAATCAAGGAGTTCTTCAAGGCGCTATTCTCTCTCCCTTCTTGTTCACAACTTATATTTCTTCAATGCTTGCTTTTGATGATTGTCTGCTCATTAAGCATGCCGATGATGTTGTACATGGCATGATTTTTTCGAAATACTTCGTGTACCCCAAACTTACGCAGGATATTTCACTGCTCACCGACTGGTCTTCACAACACAATCTTAAAATGAATCCTTCCAAGTGTAATGATGTTTTATTTTCTTTACTGACGGGTGATCAATATATCGATGTGATGAACTCTTGTCAGCATATCGTTATCAGTGGTGAAGTTTCCAGAGCATGCTCCGTCAAATATCTTGGGGTCACCATTTCCGGCAATCTTTCTTGATGCTGCAAGTCCGAAACATTGTTTGCTTTCTCCTGTACTGACAGCCTAACTGTCGACCTAGGTTTTACCCTTATCGGAGCACAATTATTACCAAACTATAAACTGCACTATCTTGCTGACAAATCGAAGTTAAGTCTTTCGACGGTGCAATTATTCTTTTCCTTACTCCCCTAGTTGATGATAACTTAATTTCAACTGTGAGTGATTTTTGTCATCGACAAACCCAACCTTCGCTTTCTTTCTGCTTATCAGATCTCTTTCTAACACCGTTCCATAGGACATGCTGTATTAGAAATGGTCAGCACTAACCATCCAAATATTTTCTCAAACTGAAGGCGCCAATCTCGACTAGTGACCACTATCTCCTATGTGTTATACCAAACGTTTATTCTCAGTTGGCAAACCTCACTTTTATTCAAACAAAACAATAGAACAAAATTTTGGAACCTTCCAGCCGACTGACTCCTTCCCCTCAGGAAGTCTCTTGCCATCATCTCCTCGTGGTTTTCGTTTCGACAATCTCTCTGTTGAAAATATTTTAGAAACAGTAAATGTGATTTTCAATTTATACTGTCTCATGAGAACAGCTTCTGTTCTGCGGCTAATCGCTCTTAGAAAGCAAAAACAACAAGCGTTCAAGATGCACCAAACAGCCACTGTCAACACAGCCTGCACTACAAATAAAGGCAGAGATCAAAAGACTGAATACTTCATTCGCAGTGCAAGATCTGGGATCCGGAGTTAGAAGACGGTTATGGCAAGGGATCAGATTGCTGTGCGGACAGAAGAAACGGACGACAAACAAAATTGCTGAAGTGGACAGCCTTAATGCTGCATTTATCTATCCTTTTATTGATCTCCTTTCTGCACCCCCACACATTCATTGTCTATCTACCACAGACCCGGTTACCCATGATGAGGTCTATCAGCTTCTTAAAACTACAAAAATCACAAATGCATTTGGCCCCAATGGTTTATCTTTGTCTATGCCTAAATACTGCGCTGACTGTCTCACAGATGATCGAGTCCCTTATTACCAAACCCAGTCACGCATGTTCAATTCCTGGAGGCCATTCATCGTTGTTCTCATTCCTAAATCCTCCTCATCTTGAATTTTATCTAAAAGCCTTCATCCTATCGCCATCACCTTCTCTGGATTCAAACGTGTAGAGCGTGCTATTCTCACTTGCTGGTATTAATGTTTCCAATGACCCTCTTCATTTTGCGTATAAACCAAATAGATGGACTTTGGATGTCGTCTTTTCAATGATGCACTTTATTTGCAAATCATTAGAAGATTACCAGAAATCCGTTCATTGTGTTCTCTTGATTATTCTTCCGCTTCTGATTTCGTTCCACAATCTTTTCTTCTCCGAAATTTACAGTCATTTGGTTAATCTACCAAATTTTTGTCCTGGTTGAAAGGCTATTTCAAAGAGGGATTCAAAGAAAGAAAGCTAACGGCACTGGTTCAAATTCGCTATTGAATAATTCTGAGGTCCTGCAGGATGTTATGCTTTCTCCCTACTTATTTTCAACGTTCATCAGTGAATTACCCTCAATCTCACCAGCCCAGACCTTTAAATATGCTGATGATGTGGTCTTATGTCAAGCCACTTCAGTCCGCTGTGACATATATAATCATTTTCTGACAGTTTATTACAATTGCAATCATTCTCAACCCAATCCTTTTTTAATTGGATGCATCTAAATGCTTTAAATGCATTTTTAGTCTTTCCTGACCGGATATACCTTGGAACCCTCAATCATTATTGCCGTATCCACAACCAGAACACATACCACCAAATAACCAGGAGTCGTCATAGATAGCAATCTACTATAGTCCTCTCATGTGCTAGTCTGTCAGTAGACTGCATTTCTTATTCTTCAAAATACGCAAACTGTGACAATTTTGAGTGAAGCATGAAACTATACATTCTTTTGTTTATCAATACATTTTTCCTGCCATACTTTGTTGTGCGCCCGTTATTTTCTCGGGACTACTTAGAAAGGATTTCATTACTCTTCACCGTTGCTTGGTACTTACCAGCCGTGTTTTTCTCATTCATTTAAACACGCTACTTGCAAATTGTGTGACTTTCATATTTTTTCATTTGAGGATTTCGTCCATAAGATAAACGACCCGAGTCATCAGTTCAATCCCGATATATCTGCTTGCCGTTTACACGCTACAACCCAATCCAATTTTCGCTGCTTACCCTCCCGCATAAGCATTTATCGCAAATCAACGGTTCCCTATCTGGCTCGTTTCCCCACTGAGAAAATGAAGATCCAAAGGGAACTAATTTTAATACTTCAAAAATGAACTCTTGTTTAAGTTTTATCATTATCGTACATAAAACGTCATTACATGTTTCATCCTATTGTATCAGTGGACATATTTTTTGACTGAAAGGTAGAGGCAGTTGCCTGCCCATGCCATTACTCTACAATGCAATACAATACAATACTGTTGAGGAGTCCGAAAAAGGAGGAAACAGTTGTCCAGTGCTCTTTGTCGGTTATCACAAACATTTCCATCGCATTTCAATGCATGCAATTAGTAAGGAATCGACGATCTATCGAGAAGTGAAACCTCCAACCCAGACCATCAAGAGCGCTTGGTGTCTCTGAACAATTAAAAGAGCTAAACCAGGCTTGATACTCTAAAACTTGGAGTACATTCTACCACTGACTTGTAGAATGACTATGGATGACCCTCAATGGCACACTGTGGATACACGATCTAAACGTTAGTTCGTTACAACCACAACTGATTATGTATAAATTAGGTAAATATTATTCTTTTAATTTTTTTCATTAAATTGTACTTCCAAATATACTATTACATGTTTCAAGAGTTTGATTGTGAGACTTCTTCACGGTGGACTCCACTTAGAATAACGAAACGCATTCAAACACACATTGAATTTGTTACATAGTAATGTTGGATAATGTTGCTGATTTTAGAAGTTTTTCTCGTCTGTCTCGGATCGAGGTCTGTGTAGGTCATTTAGCAGACGAGAAGTTTAATTTTTGTTCAACCGTAGCTTACTCCACAAAACAAACTTTTCACCACAATCTGATTATTTGTTGAAATGATCATTGGCAACTGGAGGGTTGGATTTTCGCTTCTAGCATAATACAGAGATGCAGATAACTGAAAGCCTAGCATTGCGATACCCCAGTGGAGGAAGGGAAATGAGTCAAGGATGTTCCACAGAGAGTCTGCCGTAGGAACTATAGATGCAATTTCAAACTTCATATTTTGAGATTTAGGCAAAAGCACTTAATTAATGTGAAAGAATAAGTTTATTTTCTCCCGCAGAATTTGTGCAAATAGGCAGTCGCTTCACGGGGTGCCTACAGATTGCCCCAACAGTTTGTTCAAACTGTTTTTCTTTGGGGAACCAAACGGACTACTATCTTCTAAAAGGTTTATTTTTCTTCTTAAGCAACACAAACAAAAGCATAAAATGGCTTATACTTATAAGTACAACTCCACAACATTCCCAGGCTAAAAAGCGGACCAGTAGGGAGTGCATAAATGCATCTGAGGGCCCAACTGATTGAAGACTACTGATGCTCATGGATCAACCGTGGTGTTCACCTGGTTAACAAAAGTTTGCAAAAAGCTGAGTGGCTGTATACAATCAAATGCAATTAAACAACCAGCATAAAAATGTATCTAACACAATGAGCGTTCCATTGGAAAACGTACTGTCTTAAACGTTGGCCAACCATAACGTACTCAGTGCATCCTTTGAGCGCGTTGGACGGGGATGCAAACGCTAACTGATTGAGTTCCGCATGAAACCCAAATCGCTAAACGGCGGGGTGGACCATGTGCATTATTACTACTCCTGAACTAACTCTCACATACTCAACCGACAGTGATCGATTCATGATGATTACAATTTTAAACCTCCGTCGTTACTTGTATCAGTTTCAATTCTGTGACCACCTCGCCATTTGTGAATGCTTAATTGGTGGGGAAAAACACCAAACACATTATTTGCTTTCAGGAAAAGATTAGTTTTATAACCGAACCAACCCACGCATCTAGACGAGAAAAGGCGAATTAGAAAGCTTACCAAAATAGAATTTTAATATCGCAAACGTTCATAAGTACACATAGGTAGAAGCAAAAGTTACCGAAATCACTTGCACTCTGTCAACAGTCCACTATCAAAATCTTGAGCATCAACGGAAGTAGATATCATGGTCCTTTGAAAATTTCAGTTTTTCAGCTGATATTCGTTTTCAGCAATGGTTGCTTGCTTCAAGGATTTTTTTCAAAATTAGTTTCATCTGTTAGATTCTTTGATGTTGTCATCCTCAGGTGGTGGCGATCCTGTGGTAACGTTACCAGATCAACATACCGAAGACGTATGTTCAAACCCCACCACCACCAGCCGGTTTCCTCATTTCTTGTTGCACGGCAGACCTTTGATCGTCCTCTTACCCTTCCCCGAAAATTTTATTTTTTATATTTCAAGGAAGTAAGGATGCACGAGAAAATAAAAAAATCACAGGTATTGTAAAGCCATAAGCATTGGAAATCGTCGAAAGTTCAATATTGCAAACAATTCTAAGATTTCTAATTTGTGGCTAAGCGATTTTGTAAAACAGACATTACATGTACTAGTACTGAAGTAATTTTTTCCAAATAATAAACAGGCCTTGATGATTCTTCATGGCAGTGTTTATCCTGTTTAATTTATAATCAGCAGATGGAATGTAGTAGATACTCCTATTTCATCGGTTGTGGTTGACCCAGACCGTGACGAGTTATAAGCTGGCTAAAGGGAATCAATTCTTTTTATTTACAACAAATCAACGTCGCCAATGATTAAGATGTAAAGTTTGTGAACACTTAAAGTCGATTGGCCTGCCTTTGTGCTTTAGGACTTTTTCAAGTCTCTTCGGCATCGAATCCACGAACTTGGTTATGAAGTCATTTAATACAATTTCTCCAGGTTGTGAAAAAAATTCATTTGGTTGTTCAATAGAGTATATATGATGAATTATATACTAGATAAAATAATGCCTTACACCGAATGATCGAGAAGGCAAGGGTTTATGGAAATAATTCGGGATAATTCTTGAGTCACTCCTATTTAAATTTAGTGTGTTTTCATTTTTGATAAAGTTTGTGATTTTCATGTTAAGATTATCTAATCTTAGCAACCAAGGTCAGGGCAGGTTTACTTGACAACCATGCAGCCTAGAAACTGCGAATGTCGAGGTAAGCAAAAGATAAATTACTGTCCGTACCTAAAGCATTAATGTAAGTGGTAAATATAATGAAACTCCGTTTGGTCAGAAAGAGAATGTTTTATTGCATCACTGTATTGATCATTCATGACGAAACCTTTCATCGAAAAGATCTTTGGGCACGTAATGCATATATATATATATAAATATATCTATATATACCACAAGTAAAAATTGACAATGCCAGGTATGACCTTGCACTGATCACCCTCCTGAAACTGTGACTTCCTCTTGGGTATGTGCTGCATCTAAAGAATGGGTGTATTCACAAGTTAACACAAAAATGCCAAGAATCTAGATTACACGTAAAACAATTTCGTTGTCCGCTCCATTTTACCTCATGAGTGGTGGACAAATCACCGGTTCTCAATTACTGAGTGATTTGTGGCAAAACTTTTCGTAGCTCGGAACAATTTTTTTCAGATCGGATAGAGTGCGTGAATGAATGCAACCTTTAAGTGTTACTCTCGCCACGATATCCAAGCTCCGGGGCTAATTTTGTTTTATTAGACATCGATGTGATGGAAAGCAGATGGGTAAGAACCTCATAGTCAAGAAGAACTGCTGGTCACTGGTGGTAACCAGCAATCTAAGCTCCGGGTTTAAAGTGGCGAACGTCATAAGATCCCATCGGGATGGGCGTGGTATTGAACCGGACTCAGGAAGGCTGTCTACCACTAAAGTTGGGTGGCGGTGACGGTCTCGAACCTAGGAACACAGGGCTCAGAAAATACCGTTGACAGCGACTGCAGCCTTTTACCACAACACCACCACATGACACCCTTCACAAATAAAAAGCAAGAGCATCAGTTTTTCATTTCCAAACGTCCTAACGGATACAATCAAACGTCGGCGTGTGCTGGTTCTCAATGCTCGCACAATTGTTACTGAAAAGATTTTCATGCGACGCCTTTACCGTGTTCTACCAAAGACTGTTATAGGAATTATTAATGTGAGTTAGACGTGCAGATTGGAAAGCAGTTTATTGAATTAACCGGATGAATCCGTTGTGTGCTAAAGGATGTCTGACAAACTCGTCACAACGGACCAGTTTCTGTGGTTGGGAATATTGGAAATATTACGTACTGCTATTAGTAATTCCAGCACTCATTCGTTACATCTTATGTCACATCAATTTGGCTCTAAATCTGACCATTTATTGCCTAGATAACCGCTAGTTTATTCAGCACTCGTGCACATCTCGTGTCGGTGTTTAAGCTGACCAATAAAAACGCTGCATAGACGAGTAGGTGAGCTAGGAGACATAAAACTGTTATGACATCACTCACACACTCTCGTTCTCTATGTGTCCTTCGTTTAGCACCTGTGATTGGTGGTTCGTTCAGGTCACCTACAAAAGCGGTGGGTGCAAACTGATACACATTTTGGTATAAAATGCGATGCAAGTTGAATTAATGTGACAATCAGTGCATCCACAGCATCAAACGTTTCGACCTCGGTCCAAGCGCAACGAATGTGAGTTGACTTGAATGTGTTTTGAAGACGGTTTATTAAATAACAGTGAGTGTGTACAGCTGTTAAATCATTATATTTCACAGGTCAAACATGTAAGGTTGCAAAAATCCTTTGTCTGCAATCCGGATTTCTCCTGAATTCAACTGGCTTTTGGTCAGCGTAAAAAGGTATTTGTCTTCAGCGCACAGATATTAGGAACCCTAAATTCCTAGAAAACGTCGTTTCAGTATATGAGCTAAATTAGTTTTTCTAAACAAATGTACATGTTGGTAAATGAGCAAAGGCATCAAAACGAAGGAGAATTACATCACCCAAAACATGTTTTTATGGACACCGGAATGATGAATGGGAATGTCACATTACTGAGAATTAGCAGTCAAAGGGATTTCAAATGACACATTCTGTTACATACGGTTCCAAGATGTGAATTCGCTGACAAGTGGAACGACGTATACAGTATCAAGAGAAAAGGAGTTATTCTGAATATATAATTTATTTATCAGTTAAAATAAATTGTGATGCCTTATTACCTTCAATATAGACTGACTTGCACAAAAGTATGAAACGTCCTACTGATGCTCATAAATAAAAGATGCCAAAATAGATAACAAAACCATACTGGTTCTTATTCACAAGCAACAGATAAAATTTTTTGAATTTAAACGTTCTGATGAAGCCTAATTTTTGGGATATGATGCAAATTGTTTAATTCATTTGACTATAAATAACTGCTATCCAAAGCGCATTGAATAAAACTGAACATCTGTATTATGCTGAAATGGATGTAGCTTTTTACGTCTCATGCATCTTGATCCAAGTTCTTGAACAATAATGAGGTATTTAAACATAATTTATGAAATACAATAAACTTTGCTTTAGGACTGGTGCTTGATTGCATAAAATATGCCAAAGCTAGGCCAGAGCAAGTCATTAAATTCTAGCCCCAATGATAATGCTCACCCTATGTTATTTTGTTTTAGTCATAGGTTTCAATTCCATAGGTGATTGGGATTCTGTTGCATTTGGAATAGATTAAACGGTTTTTGAAATATACCGACTGATAAAACATGATATTAAACGCAGTTTGAACAAATTTGAACCATTTGAATTGATTTGAACTGATATAAAGCAGAAACTACTGTGTATGCTCTCAGGCATTGAGTTCGATGGACGAAGGAGGTGAGCGTATTGGTTAAGTCAAACTACTGATAGGAGATAATAGTTGACAATAACATTTCCTTGCAACGCGTATATTTCACTTCGAGCAAATGTAGAAAACGTAACCAATAGAAAGTTGATGTAATATGAGCCATCTTCATGATTCGTTCTGTGAACGACTTCTTTAAAGTGATCTTTCATGTCATCACATATATCGTCCACTGAATTAGAGCAAATATTATCCTCCTTTGAATGATTAGTTGTATTATCGAAAGTATCCGTGCTGCAGTTATTTCCACCATTAGGTTATTCATCATCATCATCATTAAATTATCCTTTTCAATGGCTTCCATGGAACTGATTCCACATTCGATAAATGTGGACGCTAATCTGGTGATCTCAGCAAACTTTCTGACAGAACAGATTAACTGGATGGTCGCTGTTTTGAGCATTACGCAGTCGTTGTGCGGCCATGGGTTTTGCGAAGTATATGCTGCTCTCATGGAGTATGAGCATTAGTTACCCCCAAAACTGTTTAACTCAATTGCCAAGCAATGTGAGTTTGTGCTCGTCCAGAGTTTTGAGCCATAGCCGAGAGTTACAGGACTGATGAACATCGAATAAGTTTAATATGCTTAGAGGGACACGGAATCCGAACTACCCAAATTTTCCAGTTCTACGATGTACGGCATTTGTATCAAGGGCAGTGTTAAACATCATTCTGATGTCAAGTTGGCTTGATTTTACTAACCATACCGAATATAAAAAATAATAAGGAACTAATATTGCGGAACAACTGGATCATGTGCAAAATTTAATTGCCACTTTCGTATTGTTGTCCTTTGATGTCACTTAGAGAAATTTGGCATGAAATTTTACCTGTGTACCTTGTTCAGATCACTTTGTACAACTTGAAATTGCTACTCACAAATAATCATGTACTCTACTAGGATTTGGGGTCCAAATCGCTGGTTCAGACGGGACAGTGGGTCCAGTGACAGCACTAACAGTCTGCCACAAATATGAAGAGATGATCAGTTCAATAATAGTGCATTCAGTTGTGCAAAACAATACTGCGTGACAAAAATACTTCGGCACGGTAAATTGCATTTTATAATAATTTGACAAAATGATCAAAGTCAATGACTACTTTACACCTAGTGCCTCGGAACAAACTGACTCTTTTGATTGATTCTTGTATGTGGAAAAATACATAACCCAAAAGGAAAAGACTAAGTTCAAATAGTCGTACAACCCCATCGTTACGAAAAGCTCTTGATAATGGACAGCATCATTTTGGGAGATCAAAGTAATCTAACAGGACCCAAAAAAGACACAAGATACTATACAGCACTGGATTACGAAGCTTTCTGAAAACAGATTAATTTAGGTAATTTGGTTCAATATCGGTTGCTTGTAGGTGAAACCTGAATCCGCATGCAGATGGAATATTTTGCCGAAACTATGAAAATATTTGTGAGCAATATGCGGTGCTGTCAGCACTGACTGACTTCGGTTGCGAGTCACTGACTTGGGTCTGAATTCGACTAGAGTCTCTTGATAGTGCATAACCGTGATAAACAGGTTTAAACTGCTTCCAAAGCCTTCTGACGTTGAGTAATTCATTGAAACGAGGGGGCACATGCATCCCCGTAAATACATTCTTTTCTTGGAAATACTTGATTTTAGATCAACAGTTGCGCGTGTGGTGGGAAAACGTTTATTGAGTTGTAATAGATATTATATACAGCTGCGAAGATGAACGTAAAAATGATAACTGTTGCCAACTCAGTGGTTAGTGCATAGTAAACGTTTTGATGATAGCATTCCATGTACTGCAGTCGATGTCAGTAGAAGTAGCATGTGTCGAGGCAACCCCCCACACCGTTGCAACACCTTTCCGGATGCAATTAAAGCAAACGGTGTAATAGAAATTCAGTTTGGCTGCTAGTTTTGCATACCAGATGCATTACCGAGATATCTATCTTAGTGTTTCAACGTACTTCAGGTAGCATCACGCGTTTGAGCATCAAGAATAGAATAAAAACAAATATGTAGCTTTCGGCATCTCACTGTCCAGATGAGTATGATGTGAATCTTGTTTTCTAGCTGTTTAAAGNATAGAAATCAAGAGATTACGCTCATTCAAGGTCATGTGGGACGTTTGACCAACCGATCCTTGTGTTCAGGAACTTGAAAGTGCAGTTGGGTATTTCTGGCTCGCTTTTCAATACATTTCGTGTCTGTGGAAAGTTGGTTAGTCTTTCTTTGAATTATCATTAGGAACTAGGTACATAAGGGACCAGAGTTCATCAAGACTTGAACACAAGATTGTTTGATTGCGTAGAGGAGTTGAGAACAGCGGATTTTCTGATACAGTGATTGACTTCTGGAAACAAGCATGATGTCAAAGTGTTGGTTTCANTTTCAGCCAAGTGTTGCACAATCAAAAGGCAAATTTCAGCGTAATCTATTCTAATATAAATATGTTATCATCCTATTCCTTGCGATTCTACAGATACGGGGTTTACACATGGCTGTTCTAGTATCGAAAAGCCCCTAGCGAGCATTTGTTAAAAATGGTGGATTGAAGTTGGTCAGAACCTCATTATTTAGAATGGTGACACTTGGGCATCGTTGCTCAAACCCAGTAAATAACATCGATATCCCTTCCCTGTTCATGGCTGCAAAACAGGATTAGGTAATTTCATTTTTGCATTTGCTGTTGTCTACTATTTTCGTGAGCATTCGTGGATGCTATGATATTTCTGTCGCACATCTGAACATTTCGGAGCGGTTGGGTGTAATGGGATGTTATATATATATTTACTGGTTACTTGCCAGCATTAAGTGCTTCTAAACATCACTGAGAACTATAGAAGAAACACATTAGAGACAACAGAGGCCTACGTTTTCGACAAATTGACTGAAGGCTACATCGTCACCTGCTGATTTCTTTGGAAAACGACAAAGCCTTGCTAAAGGATATTCGTGCATTTGGAACTGAATGCTTCAGTAGGTTCACACTGTACATATCTGCCTAGTGTTTGGCGGATTACTGCATCAGTCTGATTATTTCTGACAGTGACACAGTATCTGATCGTACATAATCGAAAAAATCACGTATAAACTGGCACCGCCTGAATCCAAGTTTGCATGCTAGTTCGGGCTTAAATGAGTAGGACATAGAAGATACATTTGAAATAACATTTCATGTGATTTACTGAAAGTTTTCATTGTAGTTTCATTAATAAGGATTGTTTACTTCCACGTACTTTAATTTAACTGAACTTTACTATGCACTGCAAAAAATACATTTTGAATATGTGGTTGAGTTTCTTTGGCCAGTTGTATGTGCGAATTTTTCTCTTATACTGTGCAGCATGAGAACATTTTAGGACTATTTATTGCACTAAGGGTTTGCATTGGAATACTTCGATAACTTTTAAACTGTCGACTGCAATCAAACGCCTAAGTATTACCATCTAGAAATCCCAGAGCAGAG
>UZAN01039497.1:92073-116318 GCA_900618425.1 Echinostoma caproni
CGACTGGATTTTGGTTCTTGCCGCTCGTCAGGCATGCGTATCCGGTAATCGGAATCGTATAATCTCATATTATAAAAGTTGTACTTGTTTTTGATTAGCAATATTCTTTGTCGGCCACCCGAGATGAATTTATCAATAATAGCATGCTGGAACTGCTAGGCCGTAAGACAAACAGTAGTATCAATCTATGGAACTTGAGCCAACCGAAAATGCCTATAATTCATGTTATTCTTTTTGAAGCAGTCGTACAGTTAGTTTCCAAGAACGGTTGGAGTACAATCGTCCAAATCCAGTAAAGAATTTTTTGGTTGATAGCGGTGAAATTCACAATTACCATGTGCCACTTGAAATGAGACTGAAGTTATTGGCTTAATCTTCAGATTTGGGCTTATTCCACCCTGATACTGAACACATGTTTGTGACTTATTGGATTAACGAAGGCTGACTAAAACTGTAAAATCCGTAGAAAACTCTCGCTTTATAATAGGCGTTACTCGTTTGTACAAGGAAACATATGGATTTATGTACTCCAGCTTCTGGTGCATTTGATTTGGTTACCAATCACCAGTAAATTCATGTGTAAATAGAAGTTGTCGAAAAGGGTTTACTCAAACAGTTTGTTTTAAGTGTGGGAACTTTTGGGGACAAATGATGTAACAAACATTAGAGCTTATAGGCGCAGTTTTAGGACGAGAAAAGTAGTTGTCAATCAGACTATGAAGTTCTGTATGCGATAAATTGACAAACACAGAAAAAGAAATGAAAGCAGCAATATGGAAAAGGAATTTGTGTATTTTTATTTGAGCGATTTTGAGAATACTTCTAAAACAAAGGCGTAAAAGCCAAATAGGATATCTGAGTATTTTGTTGTCTTGTCTTTCTCCTTTTCTTCACTAATAATCTCAAATTATTGAATTTTATTAGCGTTCATACAATCAGATGTGCGAGTGTAATACTAAAAACGAATACCTTTTATAAGTACTATAAGTGTTCGAATTTAACAAAAATCTACCATCTGTATGTATTTCATTCTGAAAATCGAAAAATAATTCATGTGGATTCACCTAATTCATTCATGCAAATTACCTGGTACTCCGTGTAGCCTTTTCTTGACCCCCCGGCGCATAGTACATCACTCGTCTGAAACGATGTCTCGGTCAGATAACACTGTTAACCCCGAAACTGTTGCAACCTATAATGTCATATGGTCTACAGCGAACTCTCCCTGTGTTCGATTAACATGCAACTGCGTTTAGTAGAAAGAGAATACGATTTTCTTTTAGATAGACTAACATTCAGCAATGCAATAAACGTGTCAGTGGGTACAGTGATTCAAAATATTTTTGGAGTTTCGATCGTAGGTACGAATCATTTAGCACTAGTTAGTTGAATAAGTCAATAAAAGTCAGGCAGCATCCAGTTCTGTAGAATGAGACATATGTACATATTCATGTATATTTGACAATAAAGCATTCGGAATAATCAAATGAATTCAACTTGTCACTCATAACTAAAAGACTTGGAAGTATAAGGAAGCGGCTTTTTAGCTTTATAACATTGATCGACAGTGCACATCTATCCTAACTTCTCAGGCAACTCAACTCGAACTTGAGGGGTTGATGATATTATTCTCAAATACTTCAACTCTCTGCGTTGACTCAGTAGTTTTCTGAACGGCAATATTTCCAGGGGTTACTGATCGCACCACCCGATTACTAGAATTACTTAGCAGCGCCGAGAAATTATCAAATTCCTCGTGTACGATTTCAGAGCATTTTTCTGTTGACATCTAAATGGTATTACGAACTAGGGTACATGGAACTTTTGATTAGCTGACCATATTAATACTCTCCTTGACCTGGTTCCAATCCCAGGAAATCTGATTGATAAGCAAACCAGAAAGCTTTTGAACAGGTATGAAGCAGCTGAACAGTTCATTTTTCATTGGTTACGAACAAACAAACTTAAACTGATGAATATATTTTTGTAAATATAAAATGTCACAAACTTTTGGTCTGATAAAAATTTCCCATCTCTGTTCTAGGAAGAATGTATTTCACAAATATGAAGACATGAATATCTTCTCATCATCCCTGTCATTTTTTAACGCATTCCTAACTCAGTAATGAGTATGGTATTTAAAGATGATCGTGAATCATGGTTAGCGTGATGATAACTGATCAGCCAAGTAGTAAGCCAATCATTCAAATACGCTCATTTAAATTCAAGTGGTTAGATTTTCCCTGTGTTTATAGCTTGTATGTTCGCTTATGAAAAACACGCCTCGAGATGCTCGTGGGTGTGTCAAAAAGAAATGAATTACCTTAAAACCTGATGTGTCTTATAACGAATCTAGGGGATTGAAATGAAAGTATTATTGAATCAATCAATTGTAGGACGACACATTGTGAACACATTGCAGTGAGAGCCCGCTTCGTCATTTTGGCATTGGACTTATGTACCTTCTTGTGATCATTTTTATAATGAATCATAACGTCCTGGTTGTTAATAAGTTCATTGTGCCATTGACCCGTTGCAAATGAGGGGTGCTCTTAATGAGGTTGAGTGAAGGATATCCGTCGTTGGGTTGGTTTCCAAAATATTCCCTTACCCTCATCGGGCTACCTCTCCATCCCTGGAACATGTGAACACATGCCATAGCTTGATCCAAAAGTAAACAAACAATCCTGGATAAACATTCCGGTTGCTTTTAAAAATGCTAAATACAGGCTCTGGTTCTCAGTAATACGACAAATGAAATGAATACCGTACACAGTTTCTGCTACACAAATCATATTCCTAGAGTGGCTTTCATATTTGTTTGACTTGTCTATGGAATTGGATTATGGCTGACAGGATGAGGGAGTGACAATAGTCATCGACAATGGTCATAAGCTGCCCAGGTGATTGTTCTAGTTCATATATTAATTCTGCATGCACTTCAATCACACATTCCCGTTCTTAAGCGACCTAATTTTGCACTAATACGTTATTCTTAATTTTCTCATATTCCTAGATCACTTGTCGTTCGACCAGTGAAATCATTCTTGGATCTTTCCATTTTAATTGTATTATACATCTTACATCAAGAATCAATGTAACTACTCGTACCTCTTGGTACACAGCACGTCTGAATGAAAATGGTCTTTTTCTTAGCACATAAGTTGTGAAATAGTTTCCATTCTTTATTCACAGCTTAGAGGTTTGGTATGGATGCACTATCCAAGCCAAACCTAGTAAGTGGTTGCAATCTAATGCATTCCCTTTATTTTCTTTATTTCTTTATTTTTACGGCCCATTCTTTCAAATCCATCACCATACGATCCTCACAAAAGTTCAGTCCACAATGTTTTGGCAAAGTATCAAGTCTCACTAACAATAGAGTTCATTACTGTAGTTCCTATAGTTAAGACGATCCATTCTAGTGATACTCAATTGTTATATAAAGTGTGACGTTGGACATTAGTGAACCTTTTTTGAGCTTGTTATCTTTAATAGTCCAGAAAGGCGAGTGAAATATAGGCAAACTTTAAGAAAAAAAGGAATAACGATAAACCAAGTGACAACTAAATATTTTGTGTCATATCAAAATCCGCAGAACTCTTTGTTGTTACCCTCAGCTGGCGTTTGGTATGCTAAATCTGAAAACGTAAAATAATGCACCAGTTGGAGAGAAATCGAATCCCTTTCCACCGAGGGCGGGTGTAGAGTTGAGTGGCTCCAATAAAGCTCCGGTTCAAACTGCTTCAGATCAATGAGAACGGGTTGTACCATTTGCTCATTAGTGGAGAGCAAGTGAAAACAATACAAATGCTTTTCAAGTAACAATGGTTTGACCGTGCCGGAGACAAAAACAAACAACCGTAATCTGCATCTTACTGATGATTGTGAAGATGACGATGATGAAGATGATGTAGACTGCCAACTTAGTCTGGAATTTGAAGTAAGCAGTTCATTCGCTCTTTCCATTCCCATCGATGAAAGGGATACCAGACACAAGCCGGTGTGTATTAGTAAGAATCTAACTCTCGGGTTAAATGCTTACATATTAAACCTTCCAATGAAATAAAGTAAGGACTTTATCATGAATCCATAATCAAAAGTTTGCCGACATAAAACAAAATCGAAGCCTGAGTGATATGACAGCACCGAATCCAGTAAAAAAGCCGTAGATAGCCGGCAGTTGGCTTATTACTTAAGGGTAACACAACATTTCTTCCGTAGTGATGATTCAGTCTAATTTGTTCTTCTGCTTCGGTCGTCAGATTGAAGGAAGATTAATTATTCAGCAGTGAAGCAGTTCTAACTTTGCATAAAACTGAAAGATTTAATCTTTCTTTTTATTGGTAGTCAAGCATTTTTTATACTTTTGTCATATTTAACATTTGCTCGGTTTATGTCAAACATTAAATGGAAGGTGGGGTATGCAGCGGGATTCAATAAGGTCTACGTGCGGCTGACCGAGTTGTAGTAAAGTACTCCAAACAATTATGTGCTTTCTGGAAATGTCTCATTAGCGTCATTTTCCTGCTGGTATTTAACGTTAGAGATATTCTTATGTTTTTCGCATCACTAGCCTGGATGGAAGCTTAATTCTCCGTGTACGACCATTGATGATTTGATGCTTAAGTAGGAGTGGGATGAACAGCTTTTGTTTATTAGCTGAAGTTATTGCTGTTTGTATAAGTTCAGTAGCGTATACGTTCGTCGGAGGCATGTGTGTTCCATGAAAAAAATGGAGATTAGAAAAGCTAAAAAGTGTTTGTTGCATACCTCTTTCTATGAAGAAAGGAAATACCAGGTCACAAAACAATCATACTCCATTGTAAGTTTGAGACATCTATTGAAAGAGGGACCTTTTTCCTTATAGTCATTTAATATACAAGTTCTTTCATAAGGGGCAAATTTGTTTGAGTAACTCAACAATTCTTGAGAGTGTAATATAGCATTTGACATATATAAGCAATATAAGTAGTGTTTTGAAGGAAAACGAAAATGCGAATTTGTCGAGGAATGTTGTTTTTTTACGGATCCCGAGAACGAACACATATAACCGCCGCTACGTTGGCGTGGATACATTCCGGAGTCTCCGATGAGAACTAAACATGCTTTTAAAATCAGTATGGACGTTTAGTTCGTTTGTTTTAAATTTACTATAATCAAATTGCATAATTTTACAATGCGATAAATTGATGAATTGTGTGTATGATCCCCGAGTGATAAACGACATGAATAGTTGTTTTTCGTGCTTATTCTTCCTGCCATGCACTGTGTGAAATGCGGTTTATTCAAGCCAATGCATTTGGTGCAATATTAGTGAGACACAAATGCAGATGCTCGATCTAAGTAGATTCCGAAATTTATGGTATCCCTGGGCTATGATATCCACACGACTAACCTGGAAGTTGAGTATCAACGGATAGAACCTACTGCGAAAGTGGCGATGTTGTATACACGGTCCAACCCCTTTGCGGGATTCCAAATGAAAGCAATTTTAATGAAGTTTTGATCCGACAAAATGTGTACACGGTTTTTTTGATCCACTATTCCGATTCATGTAGCACTCCTGATGTATTCGCTTGGGTTAATTGCCCACTTGAGATGATTTAAGTCCGTTTCTGTCACTCAGACTCTGGTCATGTGCTTGTCTGAATTGACCATTAACCATTCTGATCACAAATTATCATTACCTTTAAGTCTGGAAAAATTCAAGTTATGCCATGTGTTAGGAAAACAGGTATTTAAATTTGTTGTCCTCGTGAATAATAAATTATAGAATCAGTATGTTCAGCATGCAGATCGGATTAAGCTGTGCAGTGAGAATACAAAGCTAGCAGTGCAACCCACCAGGGTTTACAGTCAGATGATTAATATACACACATACAAATTTAATTGGTGATTCTAGTCCGAGCTGTACCAGATATTTACTCTCTCCAGTGGTTAACGGCTCTTTTTTATAATATACATTTTGCCTGATCTTTGCTTTATCTGGATTTAGGCACGCAGTCTTAGTTCAAAATTCACTCAATTCATATTTGCCTTGAGTTGGAATGAATTACAATCTCAAAATCAAGAGGAACTCTTGATTTTTGCACTCAATAGGTAAACAGAAGACTGCCATTTTTGCATTGGTTACAGCCAAAACACTGTCGTTTTTTAATGCAGTGAGCATTAGTTTCCACGTATGTACAAAAGCTATGTGGATCATATTTTGATTCCGAAAACCCGTGGCTATTTTGAGTAGGTTTTCACAACTGTCGGTTTCATGAAATAGAAGATAACAACCCTCTGACATTCGTACATATAAAAATGATGAGATGATTAAATTAGACATTGGAACGTTCTGTTTAATGAAAAGTAACACAAAATGGTTGGTACTTGTAAAGCTCTGGCTTTATACTATCGGTTGGAAGAACACTATTTTATCCGACTACGTCCAACCTCCGAAAATGCAAGCTATCATATTCACTAGAATAATGGGAACGTTGCAATCATGTCGCTTTGACTTTCGTGTTTGATCTGGTTGAATTGCTATTTCAATATCAATGCATAAATAAGTGACAAAAGTGCTACACTGTCCTGAAGTCCTGAAGTATTTCAAGCAGTATCGCATACCTGCATACATCAAACCGTCAGCCATCTCAAACACATTGTAAACACGTAGTAATGTAGCTCAAAAATCAATGTGGTTATCAAACCTGGTGGTCCAGTGAACACACGGAGACTTGGAATGATTGCTGACAAAACGCTTCATTACACAAAGGCCTATGAACCCGATCCCGTCAACCAAACCATTGTTTTGAAATTGTAAAACTGATCTTTGGTACTTATTGAAACGGCCCTAATTCGTCCGATTATATGCGTCCAAACGCCATTGATGGCCTCGACTCACATCGCGGAACCAAATTTTTCATTTTTCTTTTTTTTCAGTCGTATCTGTCTGTAGGCATTCGTTCGTTAGGATAGATAAATGCAAAGCGCCGTTTGAGCACCAGTCTAATGTACCTCAGCAGTCGAGGATATTAAAAACAAAATCAAACTGTATCCACAGTTATCTTGTACCGGCCATGGTTGATTTAAGTTTTCAATTGTCCAGACAATGCTTAAATCTTCACACAGATTTCGGTCTTCACAAGTAAAACTGCGCTTCTAAAACGAACGAGAACTTACATTACGTTTCTCTCTAAGTAGTTCTTATCCCTGAAAGAAAGCCGTGCAAACATTTCCTTCGACAACACATTTTTACAGTCGGGTGTCAGTATATCGTGAAATTAATATTTGGCAACTGGAAATGATGATTATTGTCGGTAGTGACGTTTTGTAACCGCAACTGGAGCCACTTCACCGGATCGGGTTTGTTTTGTACCCCACGCGGGTTCGCGTAAAACCGAGAGGTTTTCTATGATTCACTAGTATCGGAATGTTTAAAAAGTCAGTGGCACTTTGACGTACTAAAGGAAGAATGCCGTTGTTGTTCCGTTCTGGAACTCATACGGTTTGCTATTCACGTTGCAATTAGTTTCTCTTGTTCTGCGGCTGTTTACTGAAATGACTGAACTCACAGAATACTGATTACCTTGGTCTAATTCTGTCCCACTCTGCTGATCAAGCCGTTTGTGAGCAAATTTCAAACGAACCTTTGTATTCAGTCCGAGCAGTTTGGTGTCAGATTCACGGTCCGGCATGTCCGGATTCACTTCATCACAATCTCGTTGCGAATGAACTACTAACAAATTGTAACGAGAACAAACCAGGTATGCAGGGTTTAACAAATGCGTGCGTTGCATTACAAAAATGAATTAGTTTTTATGTAGATGAATCATTACTTATTTAACCAATCAGAAAAATACAGTACTAACTATCATTTTCAGTGATGCGGGCGTTTCTACTGGTGTTCATGGGTGTCTGAACGGGATTCGAACCCTCAAAAAGTCCGTGGGTATGAGCGATTTGCTTCGTAGACCCTTACATTGCATAATCTTTTCCTTGATCACTGCTGAGGCAACCGAATACACCCACTTCATCAACCAGCACTAACCGTTTTGACAATTTACCCAAATAATGCGAATATCTCTGATTACGATAATGTGGAGTTGTAAAGGTCTCATCAAGCCTGTCACCCATAGTCATATAAACAGCAAAGAAATCAAAATCTCTGACTGTATAAAATCCGACGAAAACGCCAAATCCCGTATGAACCTATGAACTCATCTTAAAACGTTAGTTGTCTCAGACTGGGAGTGCTCTCATGCAACAAAGGGGATATTCTCGCCGAAGAAAGTCTTTGTGTTTCACTGTTTAAAACAAAGAGATCTCCAATATTCAGAGTGGAAAATTAATTACTGTTTATTTTTGTATTTTATTCAAGCTAGCTACGAAAAATAATTAATCATATGCGGAATGTATATGTGTAAAACCAGTCTTCACATTACAGAGTTCGGATTTTTAACTCATCCAACCGTTAATTGCCGTAGTAAATACATTTTGTGTTACTTTTCATAAGTGATAAAAAAATGCAATCTCCGCTTGACTAACATGGCATTCAACCATTTTGGTCAGATTGTCCCACCAAAGATTTCTACAGGATTTCAAACATTTCACAACTTCAATATGATGACTTCAATCTAAGGAAAGGAAATTTAACTTTTTGGTTTTTACTTGGTGACCATAAGCTATAAACTGCATCTGCTGAAATTTCGCCTAGAGATAAAGTTCTGATTGGTTTGGAACAAAAGTGTAAAACTCAATTGTGTTGCAATAGCAATTGTTTTCAAAACCACGGATAAAATATTTTCGCCTCAGACTTCACTTCATACGATCTCAAGTTCGTCCAATAAGACATTCATTCAAGAATTACCAGACTTCAGTTTTCCTGCTGAATTGAACATAGGCGTTCCTGCTTAACCAGAAGATAACACTGAGATATTTTCAAACTCTCGTGCTATCAGCCTACTGACACATCTAAAGTCGACTACCATAACATTCTATCAGATACGTCTTTATTCTCCCGAGTGATCTGGGTGGGTTAGTGGTAAAATCCTAACTCTCGTGGAATGGGCACAAAGTTCTACTCCTGGATAGCCGTAGGAATACAAACTGCGGATGACGGCTGACAAGAGGGAAACTCGAGCCTAGTACGACCCAGGTGTATAGTGCATCAGATTAGCTGAGAATTAAGCAAGACTCCAAAGTTTGAAAGCTCGGCAGATAGGATTTTGAGCACTTATTCCTCATCAATACTCGCAAGTGACCGTGATTCGAAAGTCTGCCGCAACAGATTTGTTTCGGGACATTTAATCATGAACATCGTTTGCATAGAACGGCAATTATTGTTTAGCGAAGAGTAACTCAATGTTTTTTTCATTTGCTAAAGCATTTCATCAAAGAGTGAAACAACAAAACCTAATACATTATACGGGCATGTTACGCGTTAAAAGTCGCTGGTTTTTCTCAATCCGCTTTCATTGTGCTTCAGGTTGAAATAGTCCGTGCGCCTTCGACCGTTCTATTTTCGTTTTGGCTGTCTGCATTGACTGAAATTGTCGGCTAATGATTTAAACTTGACTAACTCACTCATCAATAGCGATGCAACAAACATTCCAAGCAAGACATCTCTCCTTCCTCTCGCATGTTCTTAGTAATGCAGGACTTAAATTCGCCCACCTTTCAAAGACTCTGTCACTGATCGCCCACAATTTTATTTTGGTACCTCAGATGGTAATAATTTTTTCACTAATAAAGTCCACACTCTTTAGTTTCGGCCAGTGATCGCTCAGATAATTTCACCCATTATTCTTGCTGCTTTTCTAGCATCTCAAAATGAAGAATTTTCTATCCGTTTGCGTCCTCATAATGATGACGTTGGCCACATCCTCAGTGTCCATACCGCATAGATATGAACTGTCAGATTGGCTGTCACCGGTGGCCGAAGCCTATCCGATTGAAGCCAGCCCCGATGAGGAAGGTGAGTTCTAATCCCCCCCTCCTGTGCCCCCTCGCCCTTTCGGCTCAAATCACATGATCATGTGATTTTCTACCGACGGAGCTTTTGAATTGTGTCTTGTTTGCACGTTCTTTACTGCACTATTTTGTCGAATTGATTGTTTTTCAAATATATAAAATCAAACTCATTCAAGTGTGCTGTCCAGAATGGAAACAACAAAAAGTGAGATTCTCGAATAAGTGAGAGTTTATTTTTTGCTATTACAAACTGAATTGAGTAGTATGTGAGAGAACAGAACCATTTTTTTGTTACAAAAATTAACCAGCGGTTTGATCATGCCGGGAATTCAAACCCGGTTACAAGTTGCGAGTGTTACTCCGACAGCTCCAAGATCAGTTTAATAGCCAATACGAAGAAAGTTAGCGTTTTTGATTTGGTTTTGAAATCGTGAAATAGAGTTAAGATGAAATGACCCATGCTGGACAGATCAAGAAAGAACAAGAAACAGTCACTGATTAAATAACGGTAAGGTATAACATGTAGTCGGAGAAAAAATTGTGCTTGAGCAAAATATCGCGGCAAAGTTGTCAAGATACCTAAACTCGGGAAAATGTTGTTCGAATCGATTTGTGATTGACAGGTCTGAATGAACGATTTTTAATTCCATAAGATACGGCCCAGATTTTCAATTGACTGGTTGATTTTGGTGGACTGGTGGTGACTTACGGGAAGGAAAACAGCAATTGAAACTTATCCTTTGACTTGTGGAAAGAGAATAGGAAAAGCATGCTCAGTATGCATTGGAAACGGTGAACACAACTTCAACGCATATGACACGTAACAGGATTAATTTTACTGCTTCAATTTGAAAGAATTCAGTAAATGATGATGATGATCATTTCACAAAATCAAAGTGAGATTGCACACTGGAAACCAGGAAGCTTCCTGCAACGGTACCAAAATAGGGTCGGTGGGGCTTAAAACGGATGCTCTATGCAATACTTCTTTTGAAGGACCCAAACGATCACCGATTCATGATTTGTATTGTACAAATGAGT
Organism: Echinostoma caproni; assembly: GCA_900618425.1. Taxonomy (NCBI): domain Eukaryota; kingdom Metazoa; phylum Platyhelminthes; class Trematoda; order Plagiorchiida; family Echinostomatidae; genus Echinostoma; species Echinostoma caproni. The sequence goes on from UZAN01039497.1 coordinate 103,075, forward strand.
AGGACGAGACAATAAATGTAAATCAGTCCCCTCACAGCGCACAATAAATGCACCCATATGCAGATTTTTAGTGACTTTGTTAAAAGTGATTTTGGTAAAAGTTTAGTATTTAACACAGTTTTTTGTGAATAGCGGTGTGGGATAATTGATATCTAGTAATTTGAACTGACTGTCCTTCGGATTTTACTTTCACTCACAATCATCAGTTCATCGATTCAACCATACAGTTTTAGGCACTAAACTCGAGTTTCGCTCTTATTGGAGCTCATCAGTAGTAAACAGCCACTGTACCGTCCGGGATTTGAATTCCGGGCCGATCGCACGGTATGCATGTGCGCTACCACTGTGCCAACCAGCTCATACCGTAGCTGAACCTAATTTCTAATTAATGTTTGTTCAAGTTTCCAGTGATAGTAAGTTCGTTGGACCCGACAGCAACGAAGGGAGAAACAAATGACAATCTGTTAACTTCCATCAAAAGCCTCCCACCAAGTCAGAACTTCCGTGCAGGTTACGGGTTGATTTGCCAACGAACCTACAAGGTTGGGTTGATGATGCGCATTTAACTCAGTTACTTTTGAGTATTGATGTTGGATAATTGATATGTATGGTTGAATCGATGACCTGTGGATTGCGCGTGAAGGTGAAGTTCAAAGGGCAGTCGGTTCAAATAAAAACGTTTTGCAGCCTCGGTGGGAATTGAACTTACGCATGGAGGCTGCCTACGCTGTACAGTGCACATTGTACCAGCTGAGTTATGAGGCCACATCGACAGCACTGACTTTTTATCAAGTTTGAGTTACACACAAGGTGTTCCGTGTAGTGTGTCAAGTATTTTGTGTACATATAGAGTTTAATCTCAGTTCAACTGCCTAATCACCTCGGGCTAAAAGCTATAGACTTATCTGGCGAATTGTACGCCTACCAGATAAGCTTCGATGGAGTTTCGGAGGAGTTTTACATGTTTATTATCACCCAAAGTTCGGCGATAAACATCGTTACGCATGCTCATAAGTGATGCGAAATCATTGTTTGGATAAAGTTCGTGCCCTCAGGTAAGAATTTCAGGGATCTGCTAATCAGTTTGAACTTTTGCAAATAAGTTTAGGCCTTTTAACGGGAAGGCATAAAGCAGCAAGTGGAGGAGAAATGCAACATATTTGACCGGATGGAGATGATTGGAATATATGTTACCATCGGAGCCCCGCCAACAATGTGTCATACAGGTTCTGCGCTATGATTGCGAACAAAATTTGGTTTTATTAAATGCAAGCAAATTTGTTCGGCAATCAACATTTTTCTGATTTGTCCAACTGATGAATTTGTGTCGTACTACTGTTACCTGGTTGCTGCAATTGCGAAAATGGATTTAGTTGATTAGATTGTTTGATGCGTGATGTGTACCCCAAACTTAAAAATCCAATAAGCGAGACAAACTGCTTTTCGATAAATTCATCTACTGGCCATTTACATTTATACGAGTAGAGCATTTAATATTGTTTGATTCTGTGTGAGGGTCATTTTTGATGACATGAATTGTCTTCTTGAAGTTAGAATATCATGTTCGGGATGGCCAATTCAATTGTTTACAATTACCAATTTATCGGATGTGAGTTGCACTTCCTGAAAGATAATTGATTCCCCAACAGTTAAATGCATTTGCATCTGAGGGAACACGCTGTGGTGACCTACAAATAGCACAAAATATTTGTTTCGTTCTGTTTGGGACCTGTCAGTAGTGTGTATTGTCGTGACTCGAGGTTGTCATCTTCGGGTTGGGAGTTAACACCCGTAATCCTGAGCTATACGGTCAACGGTCAACATCGTGGGCGAATGATTCAATCAATTTAAAGTTTCCTAATTGAATCTAGATAAACAGTGAAATATTTTTGTTAAACTACCCATCATTCTCTTTGAATCAAGATGAAAATAGCTTCAATCGTTTGCGATTATATCAGATTTTCACCCTCAATGAATAGTTCCAAATGATTTAGAATGTAAAGTAAAAGATTTCAGCGTAATCTTTAGTCATGATATAATAAAACAATTCAAAACTATTCATTCCACATGGCTCTTGTAATTCAAATCAATCAACGGGATTACTCATAAATGCTCAGCGAATGAATAAAAGATTCAAACAATACTTCATTCATCTTTTCTTAATTATTGGATGTCTTCCAAGGCTATAAAATGCTGCAACCTCATTTGCTATACAACAAAAGGGGAGCCTACTTGGCTAACGTTTTGAAACAAACACTCTCAAGTTGCTGTGTTCCGTTTGCTCATTCCAATGCTCCCGTATTCATTTTCTGACTGCATCGGTCACTAAAACAATAAAATTCATCATCACATGAAGAAAGAGTTGAATTGACTCTAACATTCATTGTCAGTTTGGTTCTTCTTGGGAAGGAGAGTTCAACAATTCCCTGTGTGTTTGTGTGGTTCAAATCAGTTGCTCAAATCACGTTTGCCACTGGTTTGAGAACATGTTTTTTTTCAAATCCTTAAAATAAGCAGTCATTGCTTTATTTGTATGTTAAACAGTGCATTTGTTCCATTATTTAGGCATTTTGTTTACCTATATGTCTTAGGCAATTTTCAAAATTGCATGACCTCTAATGAGATAACATTATTCTGCGTTTGAGATTCAAAATGATAATCGGATTTATGATAACGATTCGTAAGAAGAATGGCAACAACAAAAGCATTTGAATGAGTATCTTGTGCTTATTCATCTGAAATTGTAATAACCATCATTATTAATTAACATACTACTTACAATGGTGGACAACGCTGCACTTCTCAGACCGCTTTAATTTTGCCTGACTAGCTACTTGTTGCTCGTAGCCAATTACCGGTAATTCACAACAGGAATAACGCCATCGTTTATTCGTTTCTAAATGAAAACGCCAAGACAAATGGTTGCAAAAAGAAACAGCGCGAAGTATCAACCATTACTTCTTTGTTTACTCATACAACAAATGAATCAAAGTTTTGATTGTTCAAACGAAACTTAAAAATCAACGTTTTTCAAAATCGGATTTGAATTCAATGAGATAAAGTAATACACACCAGAATTTACCGTGTACTTTGTTTCAACAATTTATTTATCAAATAAGGAAATGAATTCCCATTCTCTTTGCAAAATTAGCACAGTGGAAAACAGTTCACTTTTAACGTATATCACCAAAAATTTGTGAAAAAGCAGGAGAGAATCATCTGCCACCTTCAGTTAGCTCACATTTATTTTAAAATGCAAATTTTAGTGGAATATTTGACGGGTGAGATGAAGCCATAGCACTTGCGGAAATGAACTGTATCCGATTATTGGTCAGTGTCCAGTAGAGGTCAACTGATGCGTGATTTGTTATTTCGGGCAAACAAATACTGGTTGTCAGGGCAAAATGTAGGTCAAACATTTTGGATCATATTTCCGGCGTTAGCTTCTTCGAAGACCAGTGATTCGGATGAAGCTTTTTGTTGTAAAAACGTAAAGCCCTGCAAAGGTAACTCCTCATAGGTATGGAAAACTATTTGTAAACCGTCTACAACATGATCAATGTTTTAATGTGCAAGTTAGAATTCTGATTTCTCTTGAGAACATACTTCTTGTCCATTCTGACTGACCACTTATTAAACTCCATCTGCAAGTGCGTCCCTCATCTCGTCTAAACAATCATGTACGTGTCTATTGTAAGACGCGAATTTCTATCTCACAAAAGCTCATCAACAGATCACATATGCATCTCATCCCAGGGGTAGAACTCCGGAAAAATTGCATGAGAGTCGTGTTTGACCCATGCACGAACTAGCTCGCATCGAAGCTGATCAGAATTATTGATTTTGAATGTACAAGGACGGTCAATCACGATAGAAAATGTCTTAGATGTCAGACTCATTTTCAACAGTTGAGAAATGTACGTGGAGCACTTTACATCCGTTTCAATCCCTCAGTTGATAAACAAAGGCAAAGCACCCAGTTTCTGTCATCGGATTCATACAGGATATCAAACGACTGATTGGAAATAAATGGTAATTGAACGCTGTTCTAATTGTGGGCCTATTCTGAACTCTCATTTTTAATAAGTAGTTGGTAGGTGCGTATTATACGGACTACTTGAAAGACAAATCTACTGAAAAGAAACGTAATTGGGCAAAACAATCGTTTTTTCAGTAATTGATTCTCAAGATGTTTACAGAATAAAAGGGTAACACGAGAAAACAGATCACACAGTTAGACACAATTGCAATCGCGGGTAGAAGGTTATCATGGTTAACTTGCTTTTCTAATTTGATTGGTTCAAAAAGCCTACAGTGTCAGGGGGACTCGATGGTGGAAACAATCAAGCGTGACCGATTAAGGGTCATGGAAGTTGGAGTGACTCAACCAAGAGATTTTGAGTGTTGAGGTCGGGGGCCAACGTTCTCATTCTGATTGCTTCGGCTATTGCTAGAGTGTACGATTGATTTGCCTTACATTTGGTATCAAATGCGAAACAGACAACTGCGCAAGCGCGGTCAGGATTTATTTGATGTGCGGTGTCGACTAAACGGGTCTGCGATGAAGCTGTTCACTGATTCGGTCTGTCCTTGTTCCCACCAGAGTGGGTAATGCACTTCGATTCGGCCTGAAGGTGTGGCTATTTTCAGAAATTCAAATGGATCTCACTCCCGGTATCGCCTTTAAATAGCTAACTGATGATCAACTATTTCTTTTGAACAGTTTCCGTGGCATTTTTCAGAATTGATTTAATCAGATTTCTGTGGATGAAACAATCCGGGTATCCGTTTTTACGTAACGTGTTTCTAATGAGCATCACCTCATCATCCAACAACTCTTCAGAGCTGATTGCCTTCGCCCCGGTGATCTAGCAGTTTTCTAAGTTACATTTCCGTTCGATGCCAACGATATAATTGAAATTGGCGGCAAATTCGCGGTTTACGATACACCTTTCGTTCGGTGCAGCCGTTTTTCATGTTGCTAGGCGACATATGAAGAAACGATAATCGATCGTTCGTTTCACATTCAATTGTAAAAAGTGCTGCTCTGTGTGCCTTATTGGATTCCAATACCACCAGTGTTAAGTCACAGCTAAAATCAGCCACGCAAAAATTTATCGTGCACATATGGATAGCAATTTATAAATCTGTCGATTGCAGACTTCATCTAAGTTTAGAGATTCAAGCTTGGACTAGGCCATTCCGTTATTCAGAGGTACCAGACACTCTTGATAATCTTGGGTATCCCAAACAGGACGAGACAGCTGTCCACTGCTGTTTTGTTGGTTATCACAAATATTTCCACAGCATTTGAATTTCATCTACGCTCTTTCCAGTTTTATGAGCGAAACTTCAGCGAGTAATGGATCCAGCGTTGATTCTACTGCCACATTGTCTAGATATCTGATAAAGATCTGATTAAAAGGGATATGTAGATTGAGCGTGCAATGAAGCAGGAGATCGTGCAAACTGTGGGGTGGTCAACCAGTATTCCGGTTACTTTCCTTTGTGCAATTCACCAAGAAACTGATAGTTTCTATCAGTGGTACGCTTGTGAACAAAGACGACGTCTAGCGAAAACCTTATTATGTCCTTAAGATTAGCATTCTTTATCCGATATATAAAATCACTGGGAATGGCCATATGTTGTTTTACTGGTTCTAATAGTTCGCATAGCCAACCTGCAACACTGCGATAAGGCGAGTATGTCATCGATTGTACCAGACTAACCGGAGTTCCCGATTTGTGAATTTTGAAAAGCCTGTAAACCCTGGAATGTTTAAACCTGGTTGGTATTATTTGTTCATTAACATGATTCACAAGAAAGCCAATATCTCTTGGTTATTTCAGGGTGGCGGTTATTTGGCTCTCGGTGTGTTGCGTTAAGTCATGCTCGTGAGGACTGCAACATAAAGACTGCAACTGTCGCTCAGAACTGCAGAAAGCCGTCATATTGGTTCCAAACATAATACAATGATTTACTATTAGATTAACCCCTTTTTCGACCAAGAGATTTCCAATAAAGTTTCGGCTGCCGGTTTTGATTAGTGTGATGAAATAAAAACTGAAGAATCGTTGCACTGCAGCGCGTCCTGTGGGGAAATCAAGGGATCGATTTAGTGCCTGCACCACCTGGTGTTCCCGTAGTTTTCTTCATCGTGTCACTCTGAGACCGTAGGCTAGTTGACCCGATCAAATGAAAGTGCAAGTCGATCAAGGCAAACTCTTAACCTTGATGAGTGATGTGTCTAAATTTGTGATATGTGATCTCGTGCTGTTTATGTAATCCGTAAACGACTTGAGAATGAATTACAAAAATTCAATTGCTTTGCCCGATGATTCTTTTTCTAAAATCCACGATGGGCATCTTCTTAACAACAGATGTATTTGTAATACAGTCATAATGTTTGCGTGAATTGAGCCAAGTTCTAATTACACAGTGTTATCACCTGTTCCCGCTTGAAACATTAATTCAGTAGCAACATATCCAACTGCTGCGTTGAATTTGTCAATTTGAGTAAGACATGAAATCGTACGGTTGGTAAAAACACTTGCGGTTATAAGAAAATATATCAACTATTATTAAGAATAAGTATAAATAAAAGGGAAGGATGAGAAGATATTGTATTATTAAGCGTGAATGACGAAAGAATTGTGAAGGCTGAAGCACATCCTTTACAACTTGGCAAGTTTCACTGATGTGAATCAGAATGCGTAATACGATCTGCACGAATCACTCTTCGTTGCTTCATACTTCACCCATCGATCTCCATGCGAGATAAGTGAATACATTGAATGCACACTTCGTGCTGGATTTCCTACCACAGATGCCGATGTGAAGTGAGCTTATCATGCTTCTCTCTTCCGATATTACGTTTATTTGTATCTTCGGTAAAATCAGATATGTAATTGAATTTGTCGAAATTGAGCTTGGGTTGAGAACGTTTGCTCTTGTTTGAGGCAGCACTTATCGAGCGTTTTATCAGCATGCAGATTTCAGGAAAGGAATTTTTAGTTGTTCATATTACTGTCAGTTTTGATCTTTCTCTTCTACTTATCATCGCTGTGTTCCGTAACTTCAAAGAAGCAATCAGACATTGAACTAACGTTGAACTAACCTCGAACTACTTGCTTCTTTTGTTTCTTTCGACCTAGGTTTCTGTCCAAGTTACGGCTTGTAACTTCAAATGTTTGCTAGTCCCGGTGTTTGAACCATTTATCTTCACAGTCCACACATGGGCAAACAGACACGCTTCAGTGATGCAATGTGTTGCCTTGATGCTACTAGAATTACCATGAAAATGTCTTATCAGACGAACCGTGCTCTTTGCAAACACAAATACACAAATCGATGCGATCCCATCTCAATGAGCTCAGCAATATCTCGATACCATGTCTATCCGCGCCTCTGATTACTGCCCGCCATTTAAAGTCTACTGAGAACTACGGGAACGTTGATGAGTAAATTATTATAGTCTCCGGCCTTTTTCGTGCTTTCTCTGCACTTTAAGTTAGGCATCTATCTTACTAAATAGGCACGTTCGTCTTCAGTACTGTCGTACCGGATGCAATAATTTGTTTCTTGTCTGATCATCACAAAAACAATTTTTCCTGACCCAGAAACCTCCAGTCCTCCATTTGAAGTTCCATGTGCTGGTAGGATAAATCGCGTGTACAGCATGGTTTTTGCCTTTAAAAATCTGGTTTACAAATCACGCTTGCTTATTGGTTCAAAACAGTTATTAATGTGCATCATGTATCTGTTTGTTTCTTTCAGATGCAGTGGATCGTTTGATTCACACTTGGAAGGCGCGATCGAACGAGGAGGAACAATTCCAACCAATACGGCGACTCGAGCGTCGACGATTCTCGCGTCCTCACGGTCGCTGATCGGACACGCTGTTCGTTGTCCCAATCTCACCCCTTGCTCTTGCCCTACTTTCCAATCCCTGTTCATCACTGTTACCCCATCAACATATACGGACAAATTTATTATTGTTCAAACAGTTGATCGCATTATACTGTCACGAAAAAATGTTTTATTGATCAATTTATGGTACGTTCAACTATCACTCAATGTACTGTGGTCAATTATGGCCACTAGATCAGGGTCGCAGAAAAACAATACGTGGATTTTTGCCATATTCGTGGGTTCCGTATAGACCATTTTGTCAGTTGACACGAAATATTCGGATGGCTCACATTGATTTCCCCGGTGATTTGAAACCCTAGTTTAAAGGAGGAAATCGGATAATGCAACTATGAAAATGGGGCTAGATCAGTTCTTGAATTTCACTACTTTGTTGTCAGCTCCTCTATATGACACCAACTGTGCCCATGTCCAGGTACTGACATCTGTGGATTTAGAGTGAATTCACTAAGACTCAGTGCGTTGTTTTCCAGATATCCGTTTGACAGATGCTGAGATGGATGCTAAGATTCTAGCTGAATGCCTGACCTGAATTAGCGGCTCTTCATTCAAATAGTGGGAAGCCTGTGAACCAGTGAGGCCTCCGCATTGATTCAAAAGCCACCTAGCCATTCAGGACGTAAACATCTCGATTTTTCTTTCTTTAATCTATACTTTCTAAAACTTGTTTGTCGGAGCGTTACTGAATCATAGTAGCCAATATTTGGTCTTCTACGTATGCTATGGGGGTTGTAGCAATGCCCGTGATGTAGTAGGCGAAAGCAAGAAATAATAAAAGAAAAATTCAAGGAAGGTGTGAACATATTTCGGATTAAGTGGTAATGAGTAGACAAAAATGAAACATGCTCATTTTTATGCTACAGTAACACGCAATTTATGATACATGAAATAGGTGCTGAGAGGAGACATACCTGAGAAACAAATCAGAGTTTAGAAAAAGATGTGATTTCGAAAATTCTTCAGTGTTTTCGTATATGTAGAAAATGGAGGAGGGAGTGTGATTGTAAAAGGGTAAGTGGTTGAATAAGTAAATTTATGAACGGAGGTTACGTTCGTTACGAGATTGTAAGTGAATTACCTTGGTAAGATCGGTGTTCTTACAGAATGATTCTGGGTGCACAAAACGGTGTGCGGAGACTAACTGTAATCAACTCGTCTGTTGATAAAAGGCTTCAAGCACATTGACTGTGTACATAGACTTGATCAAAAGGTTCGTAATTATCTTCATCTCGGTCCTCGTCAACCCCGGATTCACCCAAATAAGATGATGCTCTTTGATGCGATCAGGTCGACGCCTCATGGTTCAATTCACAAGACTCCAAGGAAGCTGGTTAATTCATGAACACCGTATGAGATCACATCCGTGGCAATTTTTTTTGGTCAGCATGAAGAGAAAAGGTTTGGAGATGAGTACAATGTGGGGATTGGTGGCAAATTACGTAAATTTTTGAGGCGATTATATTTGTCTATTCAATATTTTTCCAATCATTTCTACCCTCATAGAATGAAATAATAAACAGGTTTCTAATTTAATATGTCGCAAGTGCTTTGGGTGGGTATCACAACGTACTCTTGGCAAGGAATCAATCAAAGTATCCATTATCTAGAAAAAAAAACATTATGCACCCCAGTTCAAAAGCGATTTAGTTTGGAGAACAAAATATTCCAGCCGTTTTGGTTAAACAGCGAATTAGACATTTTTCTGCTACAATTCGAAGAATCTTAAGTAGTGCGTGCAATGTCACGTCCATGTTTTCCTATGATGAATGATACTATTCTGGGGTCAGCTCCATTGAAGTTCTCCAACAGAATATCGACAATCTTTTGAAGTCAAGCCAAGTTAGGGAACCGCTTTATACACCTCGAAAGGTGATTATTCAACAACAACATAATCACAGTGCGTCAACAGATGGTGAAAAAACATTATAATTCGGCAATTAAACCGACAGAAACTTGAGGAATCGGGAAATGAGTTTGAGTTTCTTGTTAAAATGACCGTGGAACCTAAAGGGGGACTCATAAAGCAAAAACAACGCCTTATGAGATGCTTTGAGATAGAAAGTACTTTAAGACGTAAAGCATTAAACGTGAGTCTGCTGATATTCAGAAAAACGTCATTAATGTGGTCGCACCAGATGAGGTTAAGGCTGAAAACAACAGACACTTTCTTTTTACCTGATCACTGAGGATAGATAAAGGTGGGCTAGCATTTGATAACTGATCATACTTTTGCTTTTTCAAAGGCAAGAAACATTGCGTTATTACATTTTTGGGGGTTCATGCGTGGGTTCCCTTGTTGGGACCACTCAACTATTTTTGACACGTCTTCTTGTAGAGTGATTTAGAATGATGAGTTGGGGTAGGACAGTCCGAATATTATATCGTCTGCATACTTAACAAGAAAAGGATTGTTTACAGACATAGAAGAAATGAAAGCAGAACACAGAAAAAGGAATAAAATTGTGTCTTGCCGTACGCCTTGTGAGAAGGACAACAATAAGATGTCCTAACTTTGTAGCGTATGAACTGCTGACGATTGAAGAAATAGTTGGCCAAGGATTCAGTCGTACAAGGTTGAACTCCTCCTGATGAGAGGGTATTTAGCAACATATGTTGATCAATTGTGTTGAAAGCATTATATACACACAACCTTGCTTTTTTATCCAGATAGGATAAAACAAAGTGGGACAGCTATGCAAGGGCATCCAGGTTGCATGCAAACTGGTTTGGGTCACCTTCAGCGAACTGTGTGGACAGTGTCCTATTTAGGAGCCTCCCAAAAACCTTCAAAACAACTGAGGTGGAATGGAATTTTGAGGATCCTTTCTTCGGTACAAGGTTGATAGCTGCTTTTCTCCAGCAGTCGGGTATACCTTGTAGCGAAATACAGTTATGGAAAATTTCACACAGTACAGGGGAAAGGAAGGCAACACATTCTCTCAGGACAGCGGGTGAGACTCCTTTAAGACTTTTATTGATTTAACCGAGCCAACTCTTGATAAATATCGACAGGTGCAACTTTGGCGAAGGGATCAGTCATGTTTATTTCATATCCATCAGGTAGAGCAGCGAGAGCGGTTCCACTGTTGATGAAACTCTGATTCAGGCCATCCATGTTCACCGCAGCAGGTGCGTCGTGTGAGGATTTGATAACAGGTCTCACGATTACCTTTGTTGTCAAGCCGAGCAAGGGCATATGAAAAGTTTAGCCTTCAAAGTTCAGCCCGGATGGATTTAGAAAGAGAACACACCCAGTCGCAGTTATGCATTTTGAAGGCACGCTCCTGTCTATGATGGAGTTATTTTGGGTATGGGGGAGACAATCGATCGGTGTGAATATAAATTATCTCTGACGCACAACAAACATCGTGGCAAAATTTTAAGTAACTTTTTAATTAATTACATGAAACGGAAGGGTTGGGATCATAAAAGAAAGTAAGGTCGGAATGACTGATCATTCCGCTTAACCTAGTGAGGTTTTCTGGAGAACGCTGTCTTACTTGAAGCATATAATCACGACTTCGAGTAAAGAGACGATGGTTCGTTCTGCTCAGGGTGGTAGGTGAAAACTTTGACATGAAATGATCAGACATTCTCAGTGGAGTCCTCTTTCTACAAGAAGTAAATTGGGAAGGTTGATAAAACCCAAATCCAGATGTACATCAAACCTAGTGGGAAAGGTACCAATGTTTTGAAGACATAAGGTGATTAAGAAATGGGTATCGGAATTATTGAAGTCACCGCAAATGATACAAACTAAATAATACGCCATGGTAACTTCATTATATTTAAGAAGCAAACCGATATTTAAAGCAAGAAGACCAGACGCGTTGCCTCTGATCTGTGAAACTGAATAGATCAATGCAATCGCAAACCTAAGGACTCAGTCATTTAACTGCGAATAGAATATTCAATCTCAATAACTAAGGAGCCTACAATTGCCCTATGTAATAGTCAAAAATATTTTAAAAACGGTTTTAAATTCATTCATAACGTGATAGGAACTTCGCCCGCAAAAATCTATGAAAACATCTTAGCCGCAATATACTTCTGCACACCTATCTGCAACCTGCATCAGCCTCGGTTGTGGAAACTCTAACTCAGATTTAAATGAATGCAAGATTCACGCGTTTTCACTAAACTTCTCAAATCTGATTCTAACCTCACTCCATCCAATTGCACCATTCGGCTTATAACGCTCACTATTGCTACCTAAACGGACTAAATTGACTCAATAATGCCAATTGTCTCAATAACCACCCAGTGTATGGTCGAACAAATTAGTGGAGCACATAATTTACCAAAGCATTACAAAAATAAATTAATAGAAAATATGTAAATAAACTCTTTCAATAACAGTTGTGTTCATTGCATATACAAATGTAATATCTGAACTAGGCCGCGAAACTATAAAGGTGGCCTAGGGAAATGTGGAAATGATGGAGGATAAGCGGCAGGGGTGATATTCAAACTCTGGAACTCCATGTCAGTATTTCGATTACTTTAATCAATTGACCACAACCTCCCATAAATGACATGTTATGCAGGTGCCAGCGGATCTTGCAAGGCCAACATTTATCCAATATTGAAGAAGTTTTCAGTTTTTCGTCATTCAAATAGCTTTATTGCAGCACTTTACGGGAACATTGTCGGTGGTGTTAAAGAGTTAGCAATCAACACCCGAGAGTTTAGATCCTCCCACCGCACTCCGACTGGTTCCTCTGTTCACATCTCCGGGCATTGTTTGATTGGTTACTTCGACTTCCCGGAAGCCAGTTGTAGTATCGTCTTCTTTGATAAAACAAAGCGGAAAAAATGTAGTGTATAGTGGTGTCCTTAGCTTACGTCTTTGGAATCATCCCGTCTTGTTGATCTGTTCTTAATATATCTCATTGCGAATTGAAATCAAAAACCAACCAATCTGAGTAAAGCAATTGTACACCACATACGTTGGGGTGTCAAGACATGAATAGGTGTTGGCAGTGCCACGTATTCACCACTGGTAGGACGAATCAGGTCATTCAAATGCAAGCCATTTGGTGAGGTGATAGAACAATGTGAATGTTCGAAATATGCATTCTGGATGTCAAAATGTGCAATCGACCTACTTTACATTATGCCTCATTCAAAGCAGAAAACGCCATCAAATGCAGTTGCCCCTATGTAAACGATCTTTGAGATTCTCCGCACAGATCGCTTAGCGGAGTCATGCTGATGTCGCCTTCAATAGAACGGGTAACTGGTCTGCAGAACAGAATAGATAACAGCACGGGAAAACTAAATGAGTGAAGACTTAAGATGTGATCCCATTAAT
>UZAN01039497.1:138489-159728 GCA_900618425.1 Echinostoma caproni
GTTACCGTGTGTAACCTTTCTCAAGGCATGTTTTACAATCAAATGACCGGGAGGATCACAAATCAACGAATGTTTCATCGTGTATGTGTGCGTGTGTGTGTGAATACCTGTGGTGGACTGAATGATTCGTTGTCTGTCATACTACCTCGCATCATCAGATGGGGTCAAGTGGTACCGTGACCTTTGTCGTGATTACCCGTTAGTAGTTCAAATGCTCGGTATCTCGGCCCTGTTGACGCATCCAGATCGAGTGTTTATGGCCCAAACTTCGGCATACGAGAGTTCAGCCCATATTCGAAATCCGAGTCGTCGCAGCCTATGGTGTGCTCTTTGGCTACGGCGTGAACAGCGATCGCTGAGTCTCGGTCTAGTTTGCCAGAGTTGCTTTGTCCGTAGGCCGGTGTTAGGCTTATAAGAAAAAAGAAAAACACCGGCCTATGGACATCGAATTTTTGATACACACTTAAAATTATTTGGTCCTCATTCGGTTTCTCCTTCAGATTCTTTGTATTACGCTTTTTAGTTGAAAACCAGAGATGTGGCGAATAAGTTTGCTTTCGGTGCATTATCTGCAGGCCAATTTCAGCACATTATCTAACTCAGGGNAGGGAAATAACACGGGAAGACAGTGAAATCAGGGTTTTACGATGTACAAACTGTGTGTCGAAAGTTTGGAAGGGGATGCTTCAACACTGATCGCAAAAATGGTGATAATTCTTTGCGGAGTGTGAATATTCGACTGTAATGTTAGGTGGAGGCACTTGGGATAAATGACCACGGGAGGGAAAGGGATTTAATGAACTGTTTACGAGCATTTAGTTGGGGATTGTTTATTCTAATCGCTATCGTATCTTTTGTAGATAGAAATCGGTCTCTGAAATCCTTAGACCGTCATTGAAGAGTTTGGACGGAACAATTCGCGTACATCCACTGCGTGATTCGTCTCGGCCAGATGTATTGCAACCGCACTCACACGTACACTTATCGGTCCCTGACTGAGTCACGGCGGAGGTGTTCTCCTATTTGATCGGCTAGGCGTCTGACGGCGCGACCCACATAACTTGCGACACAAGGACAAGTGAACTGGTAGACACAAAAAGGGATAATCTCCATCGGTAGCTCGTCTTTCAATTGTAATGGGAGAAGTGATTTCGAAGAAAACATTTGCCGCTTCCGTCATCTGGAAAGAACGTCATTCACGACGTCTCCTTAGGCCACCCTGGGCAGGTAGACTATATAACCGTACATATAGAGATTTTGGAGATACTAACTTTCTCCATCAGGTATCCAGGCGTCAGTGAAGCTCAGCACCAATCGCTTCGTCTGGTATAACATCAAGAAGGAAGTCCACCAGTGAGCACGCCATTGCTTATCCTACTAAGGTACTCAGGTTACTCGATGTACAAAGAGCCCTCTAGGTTCGTTCGCCGTCGTCGACGAATGGTTTCACTTCGTACATGTAGACCTGGTGAGGCCTTTGGCTTCCGCATCCAGCGAGGCAGCGGCACATGGCTTCGTACATGGTTGGGTATTCTACTTCTGTAGTTCTTCAGTAGTTCAAACACATTGAAGTTCTCGTTTCGAGAATGTTTTTACACAATTACTTTAGGAGCCATGCATTTGCTGCGTCCGGTGAACGCTTACTACCCGGCAGACAACGCGGTGATCGAGCGTTTACATAGGCAAATGAAAGACGCAGACAAAACCAGACTGAAATGAGCTTTTACAGGAAAAGTAGTAGTGCCAGTCAATTTTGACTACGGTGACTACCCAGCTCGCTTAGTACATCGCTTGCTTCAGTTTCATGTCCGAACATTTCGGCAGCAAATGCCCACACGCTTAGTCGGAAGCTGGCATGTTTTCCTCAGGGCAGAGTTTCGCGCACATCTGCAACCTCAATACAGCGATCCACATAAGTTACTGCGACGCTTCGACAAAGGCAACGTAATAGAGCTCAACGGTAGACCTCAGACCGTCAGCGTCGACTCGCTCAAACGTGCGCATTTAGCGAAACCGTCTCTCCCGTTATTAGCTCTTTACCCGTTGCACCACCCTCAACTTCCGTTCCAAAGATTCTGCTTGCTTTAACCTGACAAGCCCCACGACATCCTCTGAATAACTGCCTCCTAATCGCAATCCTCCCCATCGGAATAATAGTCGAGCAAGATTCCATCAATTGCCTCTGCGGTTTGCCTTATAGGAGGTTTTTAAACTTTATCAACTCACAGACTCAGTTAGTTTGCGATAAATAGTATTGTCTTCACTTATATAGCATATCCTGTCTGCACAAATCACCGCGAAACCCCATTTTTCATCAAGGAACACCCTTTTCTGTTTGCATATATCCCTACACCCTTCTACCAAAAAACAAACAAAAATCCTCGCATTTTTATTGCTTGTCTTCGTCTAACCGATCAGTTCCACCAAGGGCTGCTTCGACCTTACTTCTCCCCTTCTCTTCCAGGTTATGACCTCAAAACTCGAGAGGAAACTTTGGTAAGCAACAATGAACTTTGACACTTTTCACTTATCTGCTACTCCATTAAAATATAGGTATTGAAGAAATTTTTCTGATAGCCCTGGTCAGGTTTTACTGACTCGTGCTCAGATGCGACGGTCTTCCCACTCTTTCCTACCACATAAACTGGAACTATTTTGCAGGTTGATTTCTATCATTTCTGTGGCCCACCGCCATGTGCTCCAAATTGTCGGACTAATCAGGAAGAGCGAACATTGCACACTTGCACACATCCTTATTGACTGCTCTCCTCAGAGCTCTAGGGGAGCTGTGNTGTACCATCCCTCTTTTACATCCCAGTGTTTTACCATACAAAGACCACTTCTTTGGTCGGTGCGTGTTTGCTTTCATTTTCTGCATGCTTGATCAAGCTTCTATATATTCTATTCTGGCTCTGCACCTTTATTCAGAATGCAAATGTCATACGTTTCGTGAAGTGTCTCATTCTGTTTTGTGAGAACACTGGTTTGAGAAATAGACGTATTAACTCGGAGTTCCAATAAGACCGTGCTTACACAGTTGTACGGGAAATGTCGTTCAATAAACGCAAATGAGCATTCAACCAAATGAAGTGTCTTCAGTAAAAGCGGGAATCATCGATTTTAGTGGCTTCAGTGCTTTTTGACCGATTGATTTATATTTTTAGGCCTTAGTTACTTTGTTGTGGGATTGACTACACCACATACATCCAAACCTAATACAAAGTGTGGAGAAGGCAACTGGTGTCCACACAAAGCTGGTTCGAGAAGAGAAGGGAGAAGGGTTTGTCTAAGTAGAAGTGAATGGAGGGGGCTCTCCGTCCCCGATGGCGATGTGCTTGCTCGTTTCGAAACAGTTAGGTTGATCTACGGTGGCCTGGGTTGAATGATCTGCTCTGGATATTTGGTGTGCAGATGAATGCCTGATATGAACGTGTCAAAATGCTTGTGCACCTTTTGTTGCTAGGATGGCATTATCCGTGTGCTCTTACTCGAGACCGGTGTTCGATGGCGGGTAGTCAGCTCAGTACACAGCAGTAAATCCAAACCAAACCAATCCAATTTTCCTAAACATAGAAGCGCGAGCCTCATACTCAGGCTCTAGATCATCCAATAACCGGCCAAAATGTTACATTACCTGTCTTGCAAGCACCGCAAATCGAGCGTTCAGAACTCCTTCGGTCATGTGAACCTTCCCTACCGCTTAAAATCGTTTACATTGGGTATTTTGGCTCTTTCTAGGTTCTCCTAATACTCTCCGTCGCTGAAGGGAAAGAGAAAGAAAAGAAGATCCTGTATTCTTGTTCCGGTGAGGGACCTCACTTTTGGAGGATTTCCCTTCGGTTGCCTTGTTAAGCAAATAGAGAAACTTGCCCAGATTTAAATGTCTATTTTGGATGTAGGTGCGATTTTATCGGAACCTTGGTTAATAAAACTATATCGCATACGAGTGTGCGTACAAAGACAGAATGAGCACTTCACGAAACGTAAGAGCGTTGGAGAATGAGTAAACAAAGAGAGCTAAAAGTGATTATAAGGAGGCGTGCAAAAGCGTGCGCAAAGTGAAAGCAAACACACGTTGACCAGAGAAGTGTCAGTTATATGATAAAACAATCAGATGTAAGGGGGAGATGTGACGTATAGAAGGAGAGATATTCGGTTTCATTACATGGGAATTAAGTCTATCAAAATTTTTTGTCGGGTTGATTTTCAACCACGTATAGCTTCCGAATTTCGAGAAGTAACGTCCCGTCACAGACATAGTCGTGGAGTAGCTTCCCATTTTCCGAGGAGGTTTGAAAGCACTGCTTGTTTCGTCGCGTATTTTCTCCTGTTTCCACATGTGCTCTCTCGTGCTGCTTCGAAACCACTGGAAGGGTGCCTGATCCATCCAAGATCGTTTATTGATAATTTGGAGTTACCATCAATTAACCTGGTATTCTTCTTTCCAAAATGACCACGGGATCCTTCATTATCTGTCTATACGGCTTCCATCGATGTCTGTCGATTAGGTTTGGGTCTAATCTTTGGGAACCCTCCAAGCATACGATTTTAAATTAGTGACGTTAGCCCAGACCTGTATACAATAATATAGGTGCGATCGAACAAAGGCTTTGTACAGGGGTACGAACACTTCTTGTCTTCTGCATGAAAAAGTTGATCGAAGTCGAAGGAGTTCTTTGCGGATTTGGTGTGTCCGTGACGCACACTGCTTTCCCATTTACACCCCGCTGTTACTAGAAATGCCAGATTCCTAGCCTTCTTCGATGTTCCTAATGAGAGATCGTCATGCACTTTTCCCATTATCAATGCGCCCTAACCAGTATTCAAGACATGGCTCGTTCTAATTGTTGTATCAGCAGGATGTTCATGTGTAGATCCTTTTCGGAGTAATCAGTGCCTTTACTTTACCTTCTTCATCTTCAACCTATTCGGTCTTAGAATATCCATGGTACACTACTTCCGTCATCCTCCTTTGTCTCCTTCACGTAACTAACTACGCATCCAGTGTCTCATCCTTTTTGCATCATTCACATGCCACGCACATCTTATACACCGTAGCACTAAAATCCATTTCATTCGTACTTCACCCCGGTTGATCAACTGTTTGTCTATCTGCGTCTCATCACCACTCCGTTGACATGTCTATCCGTCCGTCACTCCACACTTTTCTTTTCCGTCATGCATTCGATCTCAATATGGTTATCTGTCAAGCATCTCTCTTATTCTCATCTGTGGTGCATGCAACCGGGTCTAATGCAGTCCCGGACTATCTTCCACTCTTCGGTCGCTGCCAGTGTGTTTACCCCTTCTGTTTAGATTAACAGAGATAGCCAGTGGCTCCTCGAGTTGGTCAGACTAACATCCAGTTTATTTTTATTGAAGGTCCTTAATTATCTGCACACTCATTGCCCACCGGTTACAAAAACTGGTTTTTCGCTTCAAAGATCCGAATTCGAGGCTATCCCATATGGGCGCAAACCATCCCTTGTTTGAGTAGCTTATACAACCGATGTCACAGTAATGTTGAAGTATGTCCCGTTCGTACCGAATAAATTGCATAACACTATAGAACCATATTTGTATCGAAACCGTCTGGTTGTTTTATCTTGGGTTCGCTTTCGATCGTGTGCGTATCCTTATCGGAAGTGAGTGAGAATGGTCATACCCAACAGAGAAGGGGTGTCCGTTAAAGCCATGTTCAGTGGAATGTCCCATGTACTTTTCCATTTAGGCATTTTTGATATAACACGTACTCATCCTGCTTCGTAGGCGTTTGATTCACACTGGTCAACTTAGTTAAAGTTGTTCGTTACTATTTCCATGTCCTCAACAGGCTTCGTGGGTTCCGCATTTAAGGTTAAGCCTCATGGTCTCTGATTTCTGGGTTCTGAGGGCACTTCACATGAGTAAGAAAGATAACGATGATGATTCACAGGGGAGAAGGGAGTCTGAAAGGACAGAGGGAAGGGGGGAAGGGTGCTGTATCTGCTTTCAGTGTAGAGCTTTGGACAACTAGATGGTATTTACGTGCATACATGAGCTTATAAAAAACATCATGCGGCAGACTTTTTGAAATGCGCTTAGCTTTCAAAGATTTTCTTTCATGATTACTATTAATCTGTCAAACGCAATAATAGCATAGTCTTTCATAAATATTTCTCTTCAAATCAATAAAATTCAAAAACAAAACGCAGTGGATGGTTAGGTAAGTTTCAACCCACTCTTTGAATTTTCAATATTGACCTCTTTTGGGGAGCTGTTCAATATGAGCTTTACTCCGCAGGTGCAGACTCCATGATGATCACAAATGGATGGTTAATGCTGAAAGAAATTTCCGCTATACCCGCGAGATTATCTAGGCTGCAACCGGTAAAAATTGCGTTTCAGTATCCGTGGAAAATAAGTGTTGAAGAACGAAAAGGTTCGGTTCGATGCAGGTGGAGTGTGAAGAATACAAGCTTTGTATGCTTAGAAGGGATGGGTATGGAATCCGACAAATTTTATGGGGCTTCCTGAACTTCCTCCCCACAAGTCTGGAGCATGCAATTCATGCGATCCATCTTCTAACACGACTTTTTTGACACCTTGGCAGATTTTACTCAAGTTAACAAATCGCTGATAATTTTCAGTACTTGATTCCTGAGTAGTCTGAGTTATGCTTGTGATGACTGACAAAGAACACTGGACAGTCGTTTGGTCCTGTGTGGGACTCGTCAGCACTGCACATTTGTGTGCCTGTCAGGGCTACATCGCATTTGAATGCATTTACCTCGTGGGGAATTAACGATCTCAAAAGGAGTGAAACCCACATGCATGACTATCAAGAGTGTCTAGTGCCTGTGGACAATCGAATGGGCTAATCCAAGCCTGATACTCTCGTCTGAGTTATACTTTAACAGTAATCCTAGTATTACTTTAAGACTACTTAAGAGTAGTAGAATGATGGTTGCAAAATTATAATTTAGATGGGGTAACTCTGTATAACTTTTCCTGCGAATCAGATTACACACGCAATCCAATCCTGTGTAACCATTCGGATAGTGATTTGGAGCGATGCACCTGTTGAGTCATTGGTAATCTTCACATTATCGGTAATTATTAAAAGAGTTTGGGACGGTGTGTAGAGGAGAACCAAACGGATCATCATCGGGAAAATGTATACCTAACAGATACCTGCATCAATTCAATTTCCTATGCTTTAGGATCAAGTGAATTTTACGAGTCAACCGTTGGGCGGATAGCTCTGTTTGATGACGTACTGAAGACTGAAAATCAATGGAAAACTCCGATTTTGATTGACAATTTATTTTGTCTAATACATATCTGGTTTGTTAAGACTAACAAGAAAACCAGAAGAATGGAAAAAAACGTTTTTCCGGAACGACGGTTATCAGAAGCTTATGGATTATGTATATCCTGGTCCTACTTAAAGAGGACGAAAAATAATCACCGCTTTAGACGTTGGTAAAGCTTGTTCAGTCAATCAAAATTACATGAAGCTGCACAAATCTGGACTAAACTGAGCTTTTAACAAAAGGAAGTAAAACTGATACAGATACAGAGAGAAAAGTACTTTAGGGTAACACCTGCATTGATATACCCCGTCCGCTAATACAAAAGTCAGTTCCGGCAAATATCAACTATCCCCAATAAAAATTGCGACATCAAATCATTCAAATGTTTACCGTCATGTACTCCCAGGATTTGATCCATTCATTGCCAAGTCTTTATCACAACGGGGATCGGCGATGTTATCAAGGCAGCGTATCGATACATGCCATTTCAGTTCAGTTATCTGACCATTTTAATGTGAAGAAAATGTCACTTAGGTATTCACCAATGTGGTAAATTATTGTTGAGGCGTTATTCAAAGTCACAATGTACCTAAGATGACCATATATGCAGAAGCCAAGGTATATAACGGAGGAAATTGCTCGCTTATCAATGACGTAAGGAAATATGCACAAAACATTAACCTGCATGATGCGTCACGTACATGAATATTGTTGTGACTGGTAGTGCGACTAGAATCAGTTGTAGAGCGATGTACCATGTGGGAAATTCTGAATGGAATACGTTCAAGCGATAATGACACTGCAAGATACTCACTATTTTTCGAACGGAGTTTGTCACATCACCATTCAACGCGAAAACAGACAGTTGAGGAAATACCAAAAAACGTTTTGTTGGGGGCCTACAATAATTCATATTGTAGTCCGTATCTAACACAAGTTCCAAGTTTTTTTATGATTATCCGTTTACGGAAGCCCCTTCAAAAATAGTGCGTTTTTTTATACGAGCCAGACGTAGGCCCAGTGTCATCATCACTTGAACTTTCTCCATTCCGAATTTCCCACATGGTGCATCGCTCCACAACTGATCATTCTGTGGTGATGCTCTACCAGCACTTAAGCAGCATCTGATTTATAACTTATCCCCTTCCTATGGCTGCCCGAAAATCACACGACCGACCGGGTTCATTTATCGATCGGTCGGAAGTTGCAGTCGCCACAAAGACCTGGTGTTTTCCCTACTAACATCAGAGAGAAACCACATCTTGTTTACAACCGCGAGTCTTAGTCAGGTCCAGTGAACTTCGATTATACAGTAGAAGTGCCATCACCAAACGGATATACTGGGGGTGACAAAGAGATCATTACACAAGGTAAAAGCCGGTAATCAGACAGTCTGGTACTAGCATGAGGGATTCCAATTGCCGCAAATCGCAGAAAATGATCCAGTCAGATCACAGAGGATTTACTTGGTGGAATTTACTTGATTAAGATCACGAGTGAGAGGGACAAGACCTTGTGAAACAATGGAAAAGTCCACTGTATTTATGGATTCCAATAACATTAAAAATATTATCGGTATAAACATTGTGAAAACTTATGTTAGTGGACTAGCAACATTTGGTATAAAAATTTGAATACTAGACACATAGTCGAGGTGTCTTACTGAAAGAATAATTGAATGATTACCATTACGAGGGTACCATCATGATACTCATTAGCATTTCGCAACATTGCAGTGTGTGCTTTAGGCTACAATGCAAGACAATCAAATAATTACTGAGAACACGAATACAACTATGGATAAGTATACGAGGCAATAAGATGACGCGATTAGACTATATTGTAAATGACCTGCAAGTTTAAATCTGGACTGAGCTTGGCGAACTAACTAAAACTAACTAAAACAAACTTCCCATTGGAGCAATGAAAAAGAAGCGTCTTAATACAGCCAAATAAACTGGTTAACAATTTTATGTTTTTAAAAATGTTTACACGCACGGTAATATACATAATCCCCTATTAGGAAAACAATCCTTGAAAAATGTTTTGAAGGATCACAAAATTCCCTCTATCGTGTCTAGAGCTCTACATAGCACACGTAATTCTACAGTTTGAAAGCCGTTCTAACATCAGGCAAACGAATGAACCTATGGCAAAGATCAGCAGCTTAGAATATTCACAAATGGCGAGTGGTCGATTTCCTAATACGTCCCGGGGGTGTCGAGTGCTGTGTTATGCTTCATTGTGCCTCCGACAAACTTTCCAGTTTAGACAGGGACCTGCGTTGAGGTTTATTTTGTTTATCCAAGTGGGATTGTTATTTCAGTGGACAATAGGCGAAAAAAAGATGATGACAGCTACTTCGGAAAGTGACCATTACAGGGAGTTTACGATGTGGCATAGAATGATCAACAATAGGATAATATAGATCACTCAAATTATTTTCCGGATGACCGTTAAAATTTAGGTAATGATTAAGTTAACCAGCACAAGATGGATAAAACAATATTCTGTATTTACCGTAGCAGCCTTGGGTTGGTTCAGAGCAACTTATGGAGGCTGAATGGAAAACTGTATGTTCCATCAACGGAAACGGTAAAAGCTTTAATAACAATAATAACAGTATCGGCATTATGATTCTGTTATGGCAGCCTTCATTTGTTTGAATTGAATGTAAGTGAGATTATTTAAAAACAGATGACACCCATCGACTTTTGTTAAGGTGCCTTTTTCAAGTTTCAGTGTTGTATTAACTCACCGTGGAGTCATAGCATACTTTACAATCACTTAAAGGATGTGAGTGAGTATAATGGTATCAGTTTCTCTTCTGTATTTATCTGAAAGTTACTGCGCGTAATTGGCATCAAAGTGTAAACGTGGCAATCAGGATGTGGAGTAATTCGTGTCAACCTTGAATAATCTATAACTCTTTTTTCCTTAATTCGCGTTCCCTTCGATTGGCTGTGCTACATTTTCTCCATTTCGGGCATATTTTATTTTGGTAAATACTACATATTGACCACCTAAAAGGTCTAATCGCCTAGATTTTCACGATATAGAAGCACAAATAATACCAATTTATAAATAGTCCCCTTTTGTGCCCAGTCTCACATTTCATCCTTCTTTAATACACTTATTCCGTCTTTTGTTCCCCTCATAGATAACTGTCCCCACATTGTTGTTAGTGACTTTAATCATACATCCACCTATTCCATAACCTCCTTTGGCGTAACTGATTTTGGTTATCCCCCGCAAGAAGTGGTTCATTTTTAGAAAAGGTAATTAGTATTCTCCCAGATGTTTTGCCATAAAACTCGCAGCACATGTTTCCACTAGTGATCACACCTTGATTCTCATAAGACCCATATTATACTCCCATACAATTCATAACACACTCACAAAAATTGACTAAGTCACTTTCCGTCACTGCTGTCTCTCCCTAAGAAGCACTCTTCTTGGGCGTTCCATTATTGCAGTTTCTTCGTGCTATCCTCCCTATCCCTCTTTACAGAATGCAATCAACTTATTCACTGAAACACTCAACATGGTTAAAATTTGTTGTCCTTTTGAAAAACTCTATTTTTCTATAACGGTAGAATAGCGTCTCCACTGTTGAAATCATTCATAAGACCGAAGAAACGATCGGAAATATCTAGAGACTCAGTGGATATCAATTGTTAAAACAATTATTAAAAGTCTAACGCCTCTCTTTGCTGTTCGCTTCCGAGCTTCCACAATGCAACAATAGTAAGCGAATTTGGCTAAGTAATAAATTGGTATGTGGGACCACATCCAAAACTACGGATTATACAACGGATTTGGACAGTGTTAATGCAGCATTTATCCACCCATCAATGATGCCATCACGCCATTTTTTCGTGCATGGTACCGTTCAAGTAGAGGTCGTCTCGAAAGGAAAACCTTTTGCGCTTCCGTGCACCGTGAAAACCACGTGCAGCGTTGATCCTGATGATCTTTCATCTTCCCTTCTAAAATATGGGGCCTATTCTCTCAGTGAAATATTCACATCATTTGTGGACAATTCCTTGAAAACCTTCTGCATACAAGACTGTTGGAAACCAGTAACAATTGTTCCCATTCCCATGTTCTCTACATCAAAGGTTCCAACCAAACGCTTCCGTCCTATCACCTCAACTGATGTTGAGCTTAAACTATCATAACGTGTTCTTTTTACGCGCACTCTGTTCTCAGTTGGTGTCCGCATGATCCTCTCCATTTTGCCTATAAACCAACCAGATGCACGCTGGATGCTGTTTCCTCACTTTTACATAAAATTACCAAATTCTTCAATGACTATGCGAAATCTGTTCGTTGTTTCTGGACTAGTCATCTGCTTTTTGTTTCTATTCCGCGTTCCCTTCTTCTTCCTGAACTGAAGAACTTTGGTTGTCCTAGACAGTTATCAGCTTGGAATGTCGATTACTTAGCTGGGAGAACTCAATGTACTATTTTTGGTCGGAGGAAATCCAAACCATTGGTGAACATTTCTGGCGTACTCCGATGTGCAGTTCTTTCCCCATACTTTTTCTCTACAGATATAAGTGGCTTGTCTGCTAGTTCCCCAACTTCTCTTTTCAAATGCGCTGACGACTTGGTTTTATGTCAAGCCTTCTCCGATTCTTCTGATCTGTCACAATTTTCCAACAACTTGGATAAAGTTCAACACTTTTCCACCACATCTGATCTATCTCCTAATCCCTCAGAAGGTTTCGAATATTTCTTCGCATTATCAAGCTCTTCTTTCCCCTCTGAACCGGTATCGATGGTATAAAGCACCTGGGGTTTTTAATGATACTAATCTTCGCTGGACTTCTCCCATTCAACACCTCGTTGGTAAGTTTCGATGGTTTATTTTTCATGTCCGCAAACTTCATCAGTTTTGTGTTCAACAAGTAACTATTTACAAATTTGGGTATCAGTGTGGTTTTCCCGTTTTACTTTATTGTTCACCTGTGATTTTTTCTAATCTCCTAAAGGAAGATTTTAAGCTGCTTCGACGTGGACTGCTCGTCTTCAGCCTCGTATCTTAAATAACTAATTTGTGCAAACTTCATCCGGGTTCATGTGAAAAGTTTACACATGAGATTCTTATGGACTTGACACATACCCTACACACAGATTTAACTTTCGGTTGTTCCTATCCTTAAAATAGATTCGTATTGGGTTGCTATCCCTCTCGAATAAACATATATCGTAGCTCTACAGTAGCCTTATTAGCACGTATTCTTTCTTGTTAAAAAAGAACAGGTTTTTACAGACTTTTTTAACCGTTTTAGGATTCCAATCTCTATTTTTTTCATTATTATTTTTTGTTTTCTCTCTCTCGTTCAGACGTGTATAATTTTACTGATATGTGGGCTTTATGCCCACAGAAGTTACTACAATACAATACAATAAATGATGTCAATGGTCTGCATGCTGATAATGTGTCGTAGATCAACGAGCGTTTATGTGTGCTTTGCAAGTGTGAATATCTTGTCCAAAACCCTGCTTGTTCAAGTCCCATTTCGCTGGTGAACGGAGAAATGGTTAGAGAGACTTGGGAAAATAGGCCAAATGTAATTTTCGTAGATCCTCAAATGAAAAATGTCAATTCATTAACCGCGAGGTGACTTGAGCGAAGCACTCAGACTACCGCGAACGTGCAGAACACTGTTATCCAAAAAGTAAAATTCACATGGCAATGAATATTCCGCTTAATTACCTGGGGCTTACACCGAATTTGAGGCGGTTCATGAAATATCAGGGGTATATTGTGAAATATGGTGGTCTTCATGCAACAACAACAAGGGAGCTTGTAAATAGGACAAGTCATGAAAATCATTACATGGATAACTGGGAAAAACATTGAACAACTTTTGCTGAAGCACGTGCTTACTTTTTCCCAGAACTGCTCTGGGATTGCAACTTTTGGCTAACAGTTGAACATGTTCCTTTTGTAGTGCATACAAGGTAAGTCATATGTGTTGTACCCATGTTCAGTTCATAAATCCCTTGGACAGAAAGATTCAATCATTCCCGATCATTTTTACACCGGCCCGATCGCGGTTGGTGAGTTGGACCACGTACAAAATGCCGTTTTGTCGGGGACGTGACTGGTTGCTCTCCAAACGTACCTATATAGAAACGGTTGATGTTTCATATCTTGTTTTTGTGCAACTTATTTGCAGTACAAAAAAGTTGTGAAAGCACTTGTTACTAGATTTACATGGATATATTTGTTTCCGTGACCACTGGTGGATGGGAAGTGAGAAAAGGTAAAATATTTCATACATCCACATTGCATTTTATCAGCTATCATGCACAATTTGCGGGATGAATAACAACATGACTGCAAGGTGTGAAATCCAGACTGTGTTTACCCACGGGAGAACGTATCATTTGAAAAAAATATTTGACTTCACCAGGATCGGTGCGTATATATATTCTTGATATACACATATGTCTATCATGAAAATTATTAGGATCGGGACCAGTATTCGATGCTCTTAAATTTCAAAGCCGATATAGAGAACGCAATATATATATATACATATATATATATATACATCGTCTCAATAACCTTGTTTGCAGTACCGGGTACCCATTGGATAGACAGCTCTTTCAGAGCCAGTCCAAAGAACAATCAGTTCTATGATTCGATGTTTTGTAAGTGGGTTACATGCTACTAACCGCAACAGACGTGACCTGATGGTCTTGGTAGAATATTTCATAAGAAGTAGTATGTAAATGACTGGTCAAGGGAAATTTTGTTCAGTCATTCGCATACTACTTCTTATGATATTATATCTGTTTCCGTATATGTATATTTCCCCCAGTTAGTCCTGTTTCTGCAATCCATAGTTGAACATTCACGTTTTACTCACAAGAATTTTCATTTGAATGATAAAAATGGTTATAAATTGGTAAAACATGGCAGTTTAACGAATGATGCATCTTGAGGAAGAACCTCGAGGGATTGTACTGATTATGGGTCTGCTAATTGTAGGGGTAGGTCACAATACAGGACTCAACTTTTGCGTAGGCTGCACCGATTTTAAACACTTGCAAATGTAGCATCCTTTTCAAAAGAGAGTTAAAAACAAATAAGATAGAGTTTTTGAAGATGTTCGACAAACACACTGATTTCTTCTCCTCTTCCTCTTCTACATACTACGTGGATATGCCTTGTTGTCGGTTGAAATTGTAGCACAGTGCAAACACACTTTGTTGTTGATGTTCCATGGTACTACCTACTACTGTGTATACATAAGGGATTTACTAGAATGCTGAGGACGAAGAAAATGGCCGATCATTATCCAATCTAATACTTAAGTAAAACAAAATGGAAAACGACCGTAAAGTTTATAAATTGGTACGCTCCTTTAAACGCAGGCATCGATTAATTTGAAATGACTAATTTGTGGGATTCGAATCCGTTTGCGTCTGCATATCTGTAGAGGCAAGCACCCCAGAATTCCAAAATAGGACCGAACGACTGAAGGTCACTTACGATTATTGGGCAATAACTCCTAACTATTCAATGGAGCAATGAGACTAGGCAATTATGACTGAAGCTGGAATTACAACATAGCACGATACAATGTGATACAAAGACTCCTGTTGATTATCACAAAATGTAAAATATATCATTAATGGTTTGTGATAACTGTAGTCGGGTTTCAGTGAATTCGAAGTTCAAACTAACATCATATTGTAGTAATTCGTAATGGTGTTTGCAAGTCGAATAAATTGAATTCCTACCCGTAATGATTCAGCCTAGAACTGGGAATGGCAAGAACTTAGAACACAGTAAAGGGCTCAACATAATACTATAATGCAATATAAAGCGAGTGAGAAATTATCGTAAATAAGAGAGTAAATAAAAGTTGGTGGTCCTTGCTACAAATTGTGGTAACCGAAAGGTGAGTGCAGTATATCAGGAATTCTACTGTAGAGCTTTTTCGGTGCATTCTCTATTAATATAAGTTCACTCCGAAATCACCCTTGTTTCCAGTTCAGATTGTCGTTGCAACAACAGATGTAAATAGTGACTAGCAGCTATTCCTGCGAACCACGGAAACATAGCTTATGAGAACTAATTCAAACGAGTGTTTCAGGGATCATAATTTCTCAAGTGATAAAACCATTCTAGAATATCGATCAAAATGAAAAGTCGACGGAATGGTTCATCCAAACATGATGTGCAAACGCACTTGCTATCCGAGTGGGCACGTACACACATACGCGTAAAACCAGTCAATAACCCTTCCCGAATTCCGGATCGGGTTTCACACTCGAATTGCCAAGTGAATTCATTTGGCTGTATTGCGTTGAGTTTGAGATTTCTCAGAATGTTCTTGATTGCTCTATGTTAGTTCAGTTTTGGAAAGGTGCTGTTGTTGTGGGTCTCTCATGCCGGTTTTTTTGACCCCCATCGATGGCAAGTACCGAATCATCTGAACATACCCCTTACTGCACCCAAACCTGATAATGAACAATGAAGACAAATATAGAGCAATTCCCACAATAACTTTAACACTACGTTTTTTCATGGTTCGTAAAACACTGCTATTCAAGAAAGTCTTTTGGCTTGCAGATAACACAACCAATTGAAACCATTTTTTTCATTTCCTTATGGAGATAAATCTTCACAATGGCTGTAGACACCCATTTCCTATTATTTTCTCTCTAAAATACACACTATCTCACAAACTGTTCACTTCATATTTGTTTCTGAAATCATTATGAGTCAAGATAAACCACATCAAGTTCAGTTAGAGTTCCACGGTGATCGCCTAATCAGGTCTACGGTCGACAAACGTGAGCTTTGCTCGCAAAATCTATGAGCTATCCTTACCCATCCACCGTAAACTGAACACTTTGCAAATGGACAACTATGGGCACCTATTTAATACCAGAATGACGGAGAAACAATCTGGAACTGAAAGACAAGATGCTAGGACACCTCGGATCATGACTCTGGAGAGAAGTGACGTACGGAAATCATTCTAAAGCTATTATTGTGGTCCTTTTAAGAACAGCAAAGCAAATATTGAAAAATAGGGTATAACTATAAAACAGCACTCAGAATCTGCGGCGCGATTGCTTAATAAGAAATAATAAGGAGATATTTTATTATCAATCAAGAGTTTAGCATTGAAATCAGGAGAGAAACTTCTCCTCTCTTTTTCCCGGAATAAGCAACGGACCTAGGACAAGATTGGAATTCATCATGTGTGCCCAACATGTTGAGTGAAACTCAACTCCAAAGCCCTAATTCATGCAAATTCTTGTCACTGATTATCACAAACACAGTCATTAAGTCTAGGAAGTTTCTTCCGTATAACTCAGAATATGGAATTCAGATTGAAAAATTTCGAATCACAGTGTACATGCACTGGCGTACCGTTAGCGCATCTACAGAGAGAGGGTATCACGATCAACTGAAAAACTAGTAGACGAAGACATCAATTAACATCAACTTTATATACTATGTTTCGTTGTTTACAGAACAAATGATTTGTGAACTGAAAAGCTGGGAGAAATTAGATGGCAATTCTTTCGATCTGGGTCAGTCAAACCGGTAGTGCGAATCCACTGAGCCAACGGAGGATCGAACATGAGATTTCAGCGAAGGGAGACAGCAAGCATATAACCCAATTGGTCAAGGACAGCTGATCCGACTATTCCTAATTGTTTCCATGCACGATAATGCACAACCCATCTTCTATGTCCAGGAAGAAACAACTTTGAAGGTTCTCAGCTTTTTAACTCGTACTTTATTCACTTATATCCAATGAAATTCATTAAATAATAGTGAATATAAGTACACTAGTCGCGGGAAACAAGTTTATTACAGTTTCCGGATTTGGTTTATCACTTCTGTTGTTTATAGTACTCCACTTTTCACCTTGACCTCTTCAAGCAGAACTGCTTGTTCAATGCGGCACAGCAATCACATGACTCAATCATCAATCATCACATGAAATGTTTCCACCCCAAAGTAGACGAATGTTACTGGCGATAAAAGATACACACAAAGGGCTCAGCTATATCTAATGTGTTTGTTCATACAACCATTCACCATTCACTAGTGAAACACATCGCAAATAACAAATAATATTAATTATAATCGAATCCAACCGAGGCTACTGAACGTTTCACAGTTTGAACTTAGAAAATATGTTTTCTGTGATATCTACACCCACACCGACCTTCCCATTATCTGTATTTCCCCAGTCAGCCGTTGTGTGGTTGTGTTTCCTCTCTTGAACTTTTATTGTACATTTCTACAATCGATAAAGATGATGTCTGCATATGCATATATGCACATATGCGTATTACAAATGTTACCCTTTTGGTAACGGTTGATCACATTTGTGAATTTATCGGAACAGAAACGATATCTGTGGGTATTTCAGTTACAAATCTCAAAGAGCTTATACTGAAATTTACACGAAATGTACAAGTTTTGTTTAATAGCACAGTCTACTGCCAATTTCATGGTGTTGCTATGGGTTCATCCGTCGGACCGTTTCTCGCCGAAATATTCCTTGTCAAGTAAGAGAAAACTGCCTTATCTACGGTTATCAGTTATTTTGAACAAAATCACCGTTACGTAGATGATATCTTTGGCGTGGCTAACGAGAACACTAATCTTGTCCATGTTGGATCAGAATTGAATACAATACATTCGTCTTTAAGTTCACAGCTGAACCAGAGGAGAAGGATTACCTTCCGGTTTTCAATGTTCATCTGACTAGATGCGCTCGATGGCTGTATCCAAAGAAAGATATTTCAAAAGCAATATGGAGTAGACAGTACACAAATTTTTATAGCTTCTTCCGATTCCGTCAAAAACGTAACCACGAACGCTGTCTCCTGCATA
The DNA here is from genome assembly GCA_900618425.1 of Echinostoma caproni. Lineage (NCBI taxonomy): Eukaryota > Metazoa > Platyhelminthes > Trematoda > Plagiorchiida > Echinostomatidae > Echinostoma > Echinostoma caproni. The sequence continues at coordinate 156,676 of UZAN01039497.1, forward strand.
GAGCAAAGTACATCTGTTCAGAAGATACTTTAAAGGACGAACTTAAACTAAATATTGAGGAGAACCTTACTGGAAAATGGCTATCCTGATGAGATATTGATCACAATTAGACTGAATATAACAAATAAAAAAATGCCAAAAGCGCAGTAGAAACTGCTTTTTCTAAAACTTCCATTTAATGGTGATAGCACCACTGATTGGGTCATTTTACTTTTAACTTCATCAGTGAAATCTATATTTGATGCCGGTGTGGACTCTCTACGTCACCAAACATCCGATGCCACAAGACCTGCCTTTGTTGACCTCATCTATGATTGTCTACCAATCCAAGTGCACCTGTGGTGCTATAAAGCAGGTATCTCAGTTGATCAAAGAACACAATTCACGCTGGCTTACACTGGATGGGGGTGGAGCTGTGTGAAGCTCGGTCGTTGCTCATCTGGAAGAGACGGGACGCCCAATTGACATGCGCTCGGCATTTACAATCATTTATCGAGTCTCACCACACCCCTCGAGAACAATACGGTTTCGGACATTAGCAAACGCAGAGGCGATTAGCAACCAACTCATGAAACCTGAGCTGTGCGCACAACGCAAATTGATTTAAGCTCTCAAACTCCTCTGACCAAGGCTTATTCACACCACCAGAGCATAACACCATGACGTAACCACTTTGATTACGCGATCCAAACAGTGCACAAATTTGGAGTGCTCTTGAGCTCATTGCCAAACAACTGATTCATTCAAATTTCTATTTGACCCTATTGAAATTGTTTCATATAAGTGCGATTGTAAAGGCTTGAAAAGGAATTCACGAAAAATATATGTTCGCCTAAATACATATTTCTCACAGATAATCCACCACAGCTGAGATTAGAACCTTCATTATTCAGGTGCATCCAGTTTTTGTTAATAAAACGTCCAGCTTTTGCTTGATCATGAGATCAGATTGACTGGACATTGCGGGTCACGTTGTTGGTTTTCCATCTTCGCGAGAATTAGATACATAAATTCCTGTCAAACAACGACATCACTTGTGCAATGAATTCAGATGAATGTGTTCAAAGATCAGCCCTTGACAAAACCTGATCTAACTGGTTCTATTTCTTTAATTGCAACCGAGAGCACAAGGCATTTCCAACCATTTCACCTGGTGCAGATTTCATCACCACTAGCTCGCGTATAAGGCCCGATGTTTGATTGGGCGATTCTAATTCTACATATATTATTCACATTCAAAATTTAGTCTGTTTGAGATTCAACTTCTGTATTGATAAAAGACCCTTTTATTAAATCAAAAGGTGGATAAATGGAGTGCAACCTCGGACAATGGAATAACCTGAAATGATTCACCATTCGGTTGCCAACCAGTACGATAAGAAATCAAACAGCAAAAATCAATGTCTGTCCAGGCAGAAATCTGGTCGTTCTGTACCTGTTAAAGCTGCGTCAGTTCAGATAAAACAAATCCGTCGATGAATACTCCAGAATCTTGAAGGAAATGTTGCAAACCTCCCATCAGGTAAAATCACGTTTTAGTACCAGCTGATGCTCCACGACAACTAAGTATCAAAATAGTCTCACAAATTCTAACTGTAATCTTACACTGTGTTCACTTCTATTCACTATCGACCACTTGATTACACATGGGCTTCGGCATTTTACTCTTTTGTTTTGTCCCAATCTACTGTGTCTGTTTTGTTGTGCATCAAGTCCTAGACGACCGGTAACAGTACAATTCCGTCCACTCCGGACAATTCATTTCTTTACACGAGCGAAAGCAGATATTAATATAATTGTAGCGTAAAATCTGAAACATACTTGGCCTAGTAGGGAGATAACATTTTGACCAGTGATAACTTCCGACGAGAAAACAAACAAACTACAAGGATTGTCGACATCACCTACGTAAATGATGTAGTTGTTACAGAAAACGAAACAGTCAATCCTCAAAGCGCATAATTTTATTCCCATTCAAAAGCTGGAGCAAATGGATAGGTTAGAAGCGATTAATGCCTATCAGTTTCAGGGTGTTCAGTAAACAGAAAAAAATCCCTTGCCTGGTGCTCAGGAGAGAGTTTGGATGGGACCAAACTGGTCAGTGGAGACTGGGTACCTGGGAGGAATTTCGAGTGACACCAGAAAGAATATCGAGGCCTCACCGCTACAGGAATCATGCTGTCAAATCAGTTTGTAGCGGGGCCTTTGAATTTCGGCCGTTCTTTTCGAAATTGGACGGCTATTTACGTTTTTGCAGTGGATATTATTGACCCTACACGTTCACATCAACTCACCAATTTTTTCAAGGTCAAATGCTGACCTACAACTTCCATTTTATGAAATCTTTCTGTGTTTTCGAGAATGACGTTGAAATCTCAGGCCTTTTCGCATTCCGTGAAAAATCGTTACAAACGGCTGAGAAATAAACGTCAAGCATCGCGCTGGCTGGCATGTTGCTCTCCGTCGAAGTTCTATCAACAGGATGACCATTCCGTCCATTTGTTCCAGCAACATTCGTTCACTTGTGGGAAAAATCGATGAAGTCCAGAATCTGGTGCAACAGAAACAATGCAAAAGTGTGGGAGTCGTTTTACTTCAGGAAAGCTGGTTACACCCAGATATTGAGGATGATGTGGTTCGATTAGACGGTCTTGATATTTTCAGGAGTGATCGGGTTGTGAAATTTCGCAAAAGAGGTGGCGGAGTTGTCACTTTCGTTAATCGAAGTTGGTGTAAGAACACTCGTATGATTTTTTCCTACTCAACAAGTAAAATTAACTGTACGTTTGTTTGCTGCAAGCCCCGCTTTCTCAGCAGATTTCGCTTCATTTACTCTGTGAATATTTATATTGCCCCTGATACACTCGCTCCCGACTTAAGACTATTTTCTGATACTGTGGTGACGCAATTCACCAGTTGTGTTGACCAGTCTCTATGTATAACCGCTGGTGACTTCAATCGCTTTGACGCTTCCTTTCTAATCACTCTAGGCCTAAAGAACATTGTCAATTTTCCTACCCGTACCAATGCCTTTCTCGATGGCATTTATATAA